>VZQC01000314.1:2116-69335 GCA_009823505.1 Rhizomys pruinosus
CCTGGAAACATCCTTCACAGACAGACCCGATGGTTTGTCTTCTAGGTGATTCTAAATCCAGGCAAGTTGACAATGAGGATTAACAATTCCAGGAGTCATTGCAATCGGTAATGTTTCCTGATAGAAATGTCACCAGGCTTTGAGTATATGACTCCCAATAATGCTCAAACTAGCTCAAAACTATTTCAGGTAAGTCCAAGATTTTCTTATTATTGTTTAAAAAGTGCATGAGTATGAGTGTTTTGCTTACATATATTTAACTGCACCACATGTGGCATAATGTTCACAGAGGCCAGAGAGGGCACTGGATTCATGTGGGTGCTGGGAACTAAACCCAGGTCCTCTGCAAGAGCACACAGTGCTCAGAATTGCTGAGCTGCCTATCTAGCCCCAAGTCTGAGATTTTTGTCAAGCCAAAATTCTTTCCCTATTGGGAGAAGAATCATTTTTCACAGGACAATCTATTTCTGCCACTTCTGTAGCCCAGTGTAATTTCTTAGTTTATTCTAAATAAGTTTCCTTATATTTACAGGCAAGTGTACCTCTCACCACTCATCAAAGAACCTTCTCTTTGCAACAGATGGATACTATTACAAAGTTCCACAAGTTGTCAAATGCAAAGAACAAGTGACTATGAGGTGCCCAGCCCTAGGTGAAACACTGTACACCTCAGACGAGGAAATGCGGCAGAAGAGGAGGCAGAAAAAATTTAAGAGCCAGAGGGAGAAGACACCTGTTGCTAGTTAATGCATTCTAGACACAGTTCTACCAAGATTTAAATGATAAAACCAGTTGACATGCCAAGGTGGATGGGAGAAACATCACCAGGTCCCACCTCAAAATGAAGGGCTTCAGGCAATCAATGGATACTGAGGGGGAGAGAATCAATTTTCTCCTGGGACTAGGTTCCTGAGAGTTATTTAATTCCATGTGATCAGTACTAAACTAAGCATGAGTATACAAAAGCACCACTAAATGGATCAGTGCATCATATTATGTGACAATAAATATCAAAGAAGGGCTGGAGAGATGGTTCAGCGGTTAAGAGAGCCTACTGCTCTTGTAGAGGACCCGGGTTGGATTCCCAGCACCCACATGGTGGCTAAGAACTGTCTTCCTAGCACTTGGGAGGTAGAGGCAGGCGGATCTCTGTGAGTTCAAAGCCAGCCTGGTCTACAGAGTGAGTTCCAGGCAAGTTGGGGCTGTAGGGAGACCCTGTCTCAAAAAAAAAAAAATCAAAGAAGATAACAAGAACTTGAGCAGCCATAGAGGGACTTAGTAGGAGTTGGTGGGGGACTGGGAGGGATAGAAATAATGCAAAGACAATATTCATGGATGAATTTCTTAAAAATAAAAAAACTTGCCTCACTGTGTTAGTGCACACCTTTAATCCTAGCATTTGGAAGGCAGAGGCAGGCAGATCTCTGGGAGTTCAAGGTCAGCCTGGTCTACATACTGAGTTCCAGGCCAGCCAAGTCTAAAGACCAAAAAGACCAAAAATTTAAAATTACAAAAGAATTCTTCTTCCAAATTGATATATTCTTTGGAAATAAACTGAATAGGTGCAGGCTTTCTTCCATAGATGCCCCAGATTTTGTAGGGTTTTTGAGTGTCTGGTATAGTTTTCTCTTGATTATAAAGCACAATTGTCAACAGATTTTCTTAAACTCATGTCATGATCCAATCATCCTAGAATATTAATTTCTAAAAGTCCATAGCATTGTTTTAATCTCTCACAGCAGTACCCAGTTCTTGGTTACATTTGGTACTCAGTCATTTGTTTAAATAATATTCATGTTTCATCTATGATGTGTCAGCCACTCTTCCAGGTCCCCAGTACACAGGGAATGGAGGTCCAACATCCCATGGAGCTGACCTTCTGTTTAGACAGCTTTCCAGCACTATGACAAAATACTAGAGGTAATTGACTTAACATTTCAAAAGTCTGTGTTTGGCTGGGCTCCATTGCTTTTGAGCCTAGGGCCAAGCAGAACATGATGGGGAGTGTGTGGTGGGTACAGCTGTTCACCTCGTGGTCCCTGGGAACCAAAGAGAGAAGGAAAAAGGGCCGGAGAGCCAACATCCCTCCAGGGACCCAACCTCAATAGCTTAACTTCCTCCCTAACTTCTTGGGCCTAACTCCCAAGGATCCCAGCATCTACCAATAGCACTTTAGGCTGCTGACCAAGCCTTTAACACACAGGTGTTTGATGAACATTTGAGATGCAAACCACAGTCCCTTCTAGTCAGAGTTAAGACAAGGGCAAACAAAGTCAGAAGGAATAAGCATCAAAAAGAGAACTGAGGCTGAGTCTGGAGGTGAAAAGTAAAGAGCATTCATCTAGCTGGATATGGTGGTGCCTCCTTGTAATCTCTGCACTCAGGAGGCAGGTGCAGGAGGACAGACTGGTTTATCTAAGATGTTCCAGGCCAGCCAGGAGCATACACACCTTTTTAAAAATATGGGCTTTTGCTTCCAAGCCTGCTGACCTCACTTCAACCCTCAGGACCGTCCACATAGTGAAAGATGAGAACTAATTCCCACAAGTTGTCCTTGGACCTCCACCCCTGCTCTGAAGCATGTATGTCATGTACACACATACACACTAAATAAATATAAGACCCAGAATGAACTTGCCACTTGTCCCAGCCATACCACTCCTGGGTATGTACCCACAAGACTCACCTTACTGCAGAGATACATGCACAGCCATGTTTATTGCAGCTCTCTTCACAATAGCAAGGAGTAGGAACCAACCCAAGTGCCCTTCAACTGATGTGTGGATACAGAAAATGTGGTACATCTACACAATGGAGTTCTATGCAAAAGTAAAGAAAGAGGACATCATGAACTTTGCAGGTAAATGGATGGAGCGAGAAGATATCATGCTGAGTGAAGTAACACAGTCCCAGAAAAAACAAACGAAGAATGGTATCCCTCGTCTGTGGATGCTAGCACCAATTACCGAAATGTATGGCAAACTGAGCAACATTAATGTGATCTGAAAACAACTGTGCTCTTATATTGTAGAATCCCTTAAAAATAAACAAATAAAAAAATCTAAAAAAAAAGAAAATTGGAAGGAACAACAAATAAATAAATTAAAAGGGAGGGGCTAATATTTCTTTTTTAAAAGAGTATGCATATAATAAAAGTATATTAATGTGAAGCTCAAATAAGCCAATAGATCCACATTATCATAATATACCTGCTGAAGATTTATGAATGTGGATCACTGTTTTCCATCTTCAATCTTCAAGGAAGCTACTCTTGGAGAAAATAATCTGTGTTTCAGCCACCAGAGGGCAGAAGAGTGCAAGACACAGAGTTCGGGAATAATCATCAGGCCAAGAAACCTGGGGAAACAGCCCAGACTTCTGTGAGGGAGAATGAATGAGCTATCCCTACAGAAATCAGAACTTAGTTGCTTCTCACAGCCTGAAGAGAGTTCATTTTGAGTGTTGGCGTGGTCAGCTCCTCTTGCTGAACCAACCGTAATGTGAGTCATGAAGCATTCAGGTGCTTTTGATTCGATACGGGCCCCATCACAGTAGTAGTGGAAAGAAGGAAGCCTGAAAGAAAAACGGCTCGATTTTCCAGGGGATGGGGGAAAGTGATAATCTTCTTTCTTTATTCATTTATTTATTTAAGTGGTTTACCTGCATGCGTGTAAGTGCACTCCTGTGTGCAATGCCTGCGGAGGCTAGAGAGGATGCTGGATCCCTTGGAACTGGGTTAGGAATGGTTGTTAGTCTCCATGTGGCTGCTGGAAACCAAACCTAAGTTCTCCGCAAGAGCAGCCAGTGATCTTGACTGCTGAGCTATCTCTCCAGCCTCTCAATAACCTTTTTTTAAAAAAACACATCTAATCAGTCAGTCATCTTTACATTATTGTAGCAAGTGCCTGAAGAAAATGAACTTAAAAAGAGGAAAAGTTTCTTTTGGCTTGGGAGCACATGGCAGAGCCTGTTGGCCACCCCCAGGGAGACCAAGAAACAAAGAATAAAGGAGGAGAGTTAGCCCAAATATTCCCTTCAAGCGGCATGCTCCCTAGTGTACTGGACCTTGTCTCTTAAGGGTTTCATCAGATCTTAATAGTGCCATGCCTACTAATGGGACCAAACTTTTGACACCTCGATTAGAGCTGNGGAAGACCTGATGTAAGCATGGGAAAGATGTATTGAGACCACACTTGCAAGTGTACAGTTGGTCTCTGGAATACCAGAGAGTGTTACCAAAGGCCACTAAACCAATAAAGCAAATATAGGTCTCCTTGAGTCAAGCAAGTCTCCTCCATCAGCACCAGCTACACCTCACCTGCCTGGAAATACTATGCAGCAGTAGCAGCCATATGCCTGTATATCCCAAATCTAATTGGCTATTGGCTCTCTCCTTGGAGGAATAACCCACTGCTGATGCCACAAGCTTACATCCTCTAGTGGTTAGGAGATGTTATAAACCACAGTGAGACCCTGTCATATTTTACAGAAAAAAACATAATTCGTGGATTAACATTCCATCCAAACATCTGTGTCTATACCAAAGTAACCTACCATAACAATTAGTACTGTTTAAATACCTATATATCTAATTGCTTGTGCTTCATTAGTAGGATTGAAAGGTTATTCATGGACAAACTGTCAGCCCATGAAAGGAAACAGCCAGAATTGCCCAGAATCCAAGACAACAGCTCCAGAGAAAGTAGACTGTTTTGCTTCTCATCCACCTGTGCCCCTTTTCTAAGCCTAGGGAACAATCTGTGGAAGAGGGGGTGTGGTAGAATGTAAGGGCTGGGATTGGGGTGAATGGTGAAACTACAGCAATATAGTCTGGACACTCATTTGCTCAACTTGATTGAACATACAAGCCCCCCCAGCTGGATGGTGGGACCCTTGGGCTGTGTGGGTTTGGACTCAACTGCTTGCAAATTGGTTTTACATGAAGGATGCTTGTACTCATAAATTATTACATATTGTTAAAAAATGAAAAAAAAAGTAATAGAAAAAAGTGGGAGACATCTAGGTCGGGGTTTCGTATGTAGCAGAGCATCTCCCTTGCTGCGATCTATTGACAGTCAGCCCTTGACACAAGGGTTTCTATGGGAGACAGAAACCAATGGCACAGTGTGAAAAGTATTTGCCACTGAAAAGACTTTCAAGTTATACTGAAAACATTTAAACTTGGAATCGCTCCTGACATGGCTTGAACAGGGATTCAGTGTGACCCAGGGACTCACATGTGGGATATTTGTCCTATTGTATGATGCTGAGTACTAGAATGTTTGAAGAAGGCTTCCAGGAACATAATTAGTTCATGAGGCAGCCTTCTTGAAAAGAATTAATGCAGAATTGGGGCTAGAGAGATGACACAGAAGTTAAGAGCACTGGCTGCTCTTGCAGAGGACCTGGGTTCAAATCCCACCACCCACATGGTGGCTAACAGTTATCTATAACTCCAGTTTCTGGAGCTCTGCTGCCCTCTTCTGATCTCCATGGGCATTGTATGACATGAGTGCACTTATATCCATGCAGGCAATACACTCATACACATAAAATTTTTAAAAAGAATTAATGCAGACTCCATTAGACTCAATTGGTTCCCACAAGAATCAGTTGCTATGAAGGACTCCTGGAATATCCCATGACTCCTTCTTCCACACATGGTCCTCTGTCTTGATAACATCAATAAGCAGATTCTCAACAGAGTTGAGCAGATGCTATAGACATTCTATAGAATGTTTACAACTGTGAGCCAAACCAACCCCTTTTTCATTGTAAATTGTCTAGCATCTCACAGACACGGACTACAATAATGGAAATAATATATTACCAGTGATACGAGCACAGCATGTTCAAGATTTCTGTTCTGAGTTTCCCTAGAGTCTGAAACACATATAACATATTATTTCCCAATTAGCCTACTTCATACCTTCTTAGATATGCTTGCATTTAACAGGAGGCATGCAGAATGAGGTTCTAGAAATAGAGTGTAATGAGCTAGAAGCACTATTTATTCTAGTTAAACAGCATTACTTCACATACTGCCCAAAATTCTTTAGTCATGAATCTGCCATTTAGACAGAATTTAGTGAAAATAGTTTATGTAATTTATAATTTGAAGCTTCACAAAAAAAAAGGGCTCAAGGAGCAACTGAGAAGCCATGATTGTGCTGGCTCATTTGTACTGTTGTTGGAAATTCACAAGAGTAACAAGCCTGGAACTTCAGACACTGCAACATGAAGGATTTGTTTGTTATCTCTTTCTTCACAGATCATCACAGAATTCCTGTAACCTTTGGAATATCCATTGTGATATCTTTTATTACTGACAAAGAACCTCTTTTTATCATACAGTCATTAGGTGAAGGAACAAAGTTTATTAGATATCTACATAGCATGATGGTAGACACAGGTAGGGGCCAGGTGCTTCAGCCAGGCAGATTATTGGATAATTTAAGCATTGGCTTGTGTGGCTATGGGTGCAGAGTTGACCAGCTAGCCAGTATAAAGGTGGGCCTGTTGCCACTGGGGGACTTGAGTGCATAGAGCTCAGATTGGTCCGGACCACCTGAAACACAGAGTACCCTAAGTGAGCCACTCACTCCCCCCGCAATCAACTGGAATTATGGAGAGAGGGTCCAAGTGGGACCACAATAGTGCTTCCAGGGCAAAAGGCAATAAATGGAACAGCAAATCTGAGACAGCTCCAGTCCCTCACCACTAAGTCCTACAAACAACCTAGAAGAACTGGCTGTCAGGAAGCAGAGTGAGCACAGTGCTCAGCAGGGTACCAACTGGGCTGTTACCCTGGAGAACCTTCAGAACAGAAAGGGAAGAGTGAGTTAGACTTCCAATATATAGCCAAAATTGAAAGCCTGAAACCTAGACAAGTCAACACTCCATAAACAATGAGAAAACAACAAAGGCATCTATCTGAAGGAAGCAAACAAAGCGAATGGTTTCAGATCTTCAACAGAATAATAGATGAAAATTTCCCCTAACTAAAAAAAAAAGACAAACCCATACAAACACAAGAAGCACGTTGAACTCCAAATAGACAAGATCAGAAAAGAAACTCCCCATTCCATATCATAGTTAAAATGCTAGATGCCCAAGATAAAGACAAAATTCTGAAAGCCAAAAGAGAAAAACAAGTTACAGAAAAGGGGAAAACCCATCAGAATTACAGCTGACTTTTCAGGGAAAACGACAAAAGGAAGAAGAACGTGGACCGAAGTTCCCAGTGTTAAATGACTATAGATGCCAACCCAGGTTAATATACCCTGCAAAAATGTTGATTGTAGTTGAAGGAGAAAGAAAAATCTTCCATGATATAAACAAGATGATAGAATACATGTCCAGAAAACCAACACCTCAGAAAATACTTGAAGCAATTCAAAGGGCAGAAGAGAGGAGCAACTATCCCCAGGCACCTAGAAAGAGAAATTAATAAAAGCATAACTGCAGAACCTAAACCAAAACTGCAAATGGATAATAAGGTGAAAGGAAGGGCCAGACATCTTTCAATTATAACCTTAAATATTAATGGACTAGGGCTGGAGAGATGGCCTAGCAGTTAAGAGCTCAGACTGCTTTTGCAGAGGACCCAGGTTAGAACCCCAGCACCCACATGGTGACTGAGAACCGTCTGAAACTCCAATTCCAGGAGAACTCCAGTTCCAGGGGAATCTGACACCCTCTTCTGACCTCCGCGGCATTGCACAACACAGGTACACAGACCTGCATGCAGACAGTACATTCATACACATAGAGAAAAATAAAAAATAATTTTTAAAATATATTTAAAAACATTTAAATATTAATGGACTAAACTCTCCAAACAAAAGACATAGACTGGGAGAATAGATTAGGAAACAGAACCCATCTATATGCTGCCTAAAAGAAACCCATCTGACTCTCGAGGATAGCCACCAACTTAAGGTGAAAGGATGGAAAAAGATATTCTAACCAAATGGTACCAAAAAGGAAGCAAGAGTTGCCATTTTAATATCGGACAAAATAGACTTCAAAGTAAAAGTAATTAGAAGAGACAAAGAGGGCCATTACATCTTTATCAAAGGAACAATTAACCATGAAGATTTCACAATCATGAATATATATGCACCAAACTCTGGTGCACCAAACTTTATAAAGACAATTCTCAAGGACCTTAAGGCACAGATTAACCCCACCAGGGGACTTCAATACCCCAGTGAGCCCTTTGGACAGGTCAACTAGACAAACAATAAACAGAGAGACATCTAAACTGATATGATACACCGAATTGACCTCACAGACATCTACCAAATATCCACACAAATACCAGAGAATACACTTTCCACTCAGAACCCTATGGAACATTCTCCAAAGTCAACCACATACTGGGACACAGAAAAAAACCTCAACAATTAGAAAATGATTGAAATAATTTCATGCATTCTATCAGACCACAGTGCAATAAAGCTCAATGTCAATACCAGAATAAGCCCTACTATCTTCAAGAATATATGGAGACTAAAAAATACACTCCTGAATAATGAATGGGTCAAGAAATAAATAAAAGCATTCCTGGAACTAAATGACAATGACAATACAACACAACAAAAGCTTTGGGATACTTTAGAAGCAGTCCTAAGAGGGAAGTTTATAGCCCTGGGTGCCTACATTAGAAAAACAGAAAGAGCACAAATAAATGATCTAACAATGCAGCTAAAAACACTTGAGAGACAACAACAAATGAACCCTAAATGCAACAGACAGGAAGAAATAACAAAAACAGAGCAGAAATCAATGAAATACAAACAAACAATACAAAAAATTCAATGAATCCAAAAGTTGGTTCTTTGAAAGAATAAACAAGATAGACAAATCTCTACCCCAGGTAACCAAAAGAAAGAAAGAGTAGCTCCAAATCAGTAGAATTCATGATGAAAGGGGTAATATCACAACAGACAACAAAAAGATCCAGATAATCATATGGGAATATCTCAGAAACCTATACTCTACTAAGTTTGAAAACCTAAGAGAAATGGATAAATATATGAAATCCTGGGAATCACCAAAGCTTAACCAAGAAGAGATTGACATCATAAACAGACCTATAATATATGAAAAAATTGAAAATGGAAAAAAAAAAACTCCCAACTAAAAAAAGCCCAGGCCCAGATGGTTACACAGCAGAATTCTATAAAACTTTTAAAGAAGACTTATAATCATCACTACTCAAACAATTCAGACAGTATAAGCAGAGGGAAATCTCTAAAATTCCTTCTATGAAGCCAGCATCACTCTAATACCAAAACTAGGCAAAGATACAACCAAAAAAGAGAACTATAGACCCATCTCATTAATAAACACAGATGCAAAAATTCTCAACAAAATACGTGCAAACTGCATACAGACCCACATCAAAAAGATCATCCATCATGACCAAGTTGGATTTATACCAGAGATGCAGGGATGGTTCAACATATAAAAATCAATAAATATCATATAACATAAATGGACTGAAAGACAAAAACCACATGATCATCTCAATTGACGTAGAAAAAGCTTTTGACAAAATTGAGCACCCTTTCATGCTTAAAGTCCTAAAGGGAATTGGACTGGAGGGATCATTCCTCAGTGTAGTCAAAGCCATATACAAGAAACCCACGGCCAACATCATCCTAAATGGAAAAAAGTCAGAAGCATTCCCCTTAAAGGTAGGAACTCCACAAGGCTGCCCACTGTCATAACACCTCTTCGATATAGTGCTTGAAACACTTGCTAGGGCAATAAGGCAAGAAAAGGAAATTAAGGGCATACTAATTGGAAAAGAAGTCAAGCTATCCCTTTTTGCAGACAATATGATAGTTTATCTAAGGGATGCTAAAAACTTCACCAGAAAACTTCTAGAAATGATTAAGAGTTTCAGTAAAGTGGCAGGATACAAAATTAACCTACAAAAATCACTAGCCTTTCTTTATACCAACAACAAGCAACTGAAAAATGAATACAAGGAGACCTTCCCACACACAAGAGCATCAAAAACAATAAAATACCTAGGAACAAACCTAACCAAAGACATCAAAGATCTCTACAACAAAAATTTTAAACCCCAAACCCCTGAAGAAGGAAATTGAAGAAGACATCAGAAGATGGAAAGAACTCTCCTGCTCATGGATTGGAAAGATTAATATGGTAAAAATGTCCATTCTCCTCATATTAATATACAGATTCAATCCAATCCCAATTAAAATCCCCAAGAGTTTCTTCACAGGCTTGGAGGAAAAAATTCTTAAATTCATAAGGAAAACCAAAAGATCCTGGATAGCCAAAGCAACCCTGAGTGAAAAGAGCAATACAGTGGGGATCTCTATACCAGACTTCAAACTATAGTACAGGGATATAGTCATATAAACAGCTTGGAACTGGCACAAAAACAGACCTGTAGACCAATGGAACAAAACTGAAGATCCAATTGAGCACATACAATTTCAGCCACCTCATATTTGAGAAGGGGGCCAAGAAGATACAATGGAGGAAAGACAGCATCTTCAGCAAATGGTGTTCGAAAAACTGGATCATCATTTGTAGAAGAATAAAATTAAACCCCTACCACCCGAACTATACAAAAATCATCTCCAAATGTATCAAAGACCTCAACGTGAAACCCAAAACTCTGAAGGTGATAGAAGAAAAACTTGGCAGCAACCTACAAGACATAGGCATAGGAAAAGACTTTCTAAATGTGCAGGAATTAAGATCAACAATTGACAAGTGGGACTTTATTAAACTCAAAAGCTTCTGTACAGCAAAAGAAACAATCGGGGAAGTGAAGAGAAAACCCACAGAGTGGGAGGAAACCTTCACCAGTGATACATCTGAGAAAGCATTAACTTCCAGAATACATAAACTACTAAAAAAAAAAAGAAGAAAGAAAACAAATGACTCATTCAAAAGGTGGAGTAAAGAGCTGAACAGACACTTCACAAGTGAAGAATTATAGATGGTTCAGAAACATCTTAAAAGTGTTCAACATCTCTAATAATTAAGGAAATGCAAATTAAAACCACTTTAAGATATCATCACATTCCAATAAGACTAGCTAGGATCAAGAAAACAAATGATACCAAGTGCTGGAGAGGTTGTGGGGAAAGGGGAACACTCATCCACTGCTGGTAGGAATGTAAACTCATACAACCACTATGGAAAGCAGTGTGGAGAACCCTTAAAAGATTCAAAATGAGCCTACCACCTGACCCAGTCATACCACTTCTGGTTATATACCCACAAGACTTATCCTACTGCAGAGATACATGCACAGCCATGTTTATTGCAGCTCTCTTCACAATAGCAAAGAGCTGGAACCAACCCAAGTGCCCCTCAATCAACAAGTGGATAAAGAAAATGTGGTATATCTACACAATGAAGTTCTATGCAACAGTAAAGAAAGATGACATCATGAACTTTGCAGGTAAATTGATGGAACTAGAAAATTATGTTCAGTCCCAGAAAAACAAACGACAAATGGTAGCCCTCATCTGTGGATGCTACCACCAAGTACCTAGGTATAAGGCAAACTAAGCAACGTTAATGTTATATTCCTCGTGATCTGAAAACAATTGTGCTCTTATATTGTGAATCCTTCAACAGGTTCTAGAATTAACCTACCATTTATTTTCAGACTTTGGAATTTTTGGTGTATGGGTGGAGGGTATGTATGCATATATTAGAGTAACATAAAATAAAAAATGAAGGATAAACTAGTTTGATCATGACATTGTGCTCAACCACAGTATTTATTTTATGGTGAGGCTTTCTTAGTATTTCTTATACAAGGCTCTTGAGCTTCGGTCCAAACCTTTCTGAAATATTAATACATAGTTAAAAAGTAATCAGGTCGGTGTAACTTAGCTTTCTGGATGCTTAATAGCCATACTTAATGAGTGCTGTAAACCAAATTTGCTGAGACACTTAAAGGCATAATTTGTGTTCCTGCCCTAGAGCTAACTAAGTCCCAGTGGGCTATGCATGGGGCATCTCTGAAATGTCCGCATAATATGTGAGTCACCAGTCTTCTATAGCAGGGGTTCTTAGAGAATCCCATAATGGAACTTCAGCAGTGCCAGTTCTATTAGAGGGAAGTCTGAGTCATTGCTTCAAAAAGGGAGCCTGGTCTAGCAAAGACCTTAACTTTGTCCGGAGTGAATGGAACAATGGAACTGGTAATGAAAAGCTGAAAAGGAGCCAGGGGCTCCTCCCCTCTCCAAAACTCGATGTGACCTCTGAGGACCAGATCCTCAACATGACCTATAGGAAAACTAAACACTCGGTAACTCTGGGCTACTGTGTAGGTCTTAAACATCCAAAGAGGAGGCCGGAGAGATGCTCAGCAGTTAGAGGCGCCGGCCGCTCTTACAGAGACCCAGGTATCCGACCAGCACCACACATGGCGGCTGAAGAACCGTCTGAAACTCCAATTCCAGGAGAACTCCAGTTCCAGGGGAATCCGACACCCTCTTCTGACCTCCGCGGCATTGCACGACACGGGTGCACAAACTTGCATGCAGACAGTACATTCATACACATAAAGAACTAAATAAAAAAAAAAAAAAAAAAAAAAAAAAAAAAAAAAAAAAAAAAAAAAAAAAAAAAAAAAGAAAGAGTATAGTTATTTTCCCTGTCTTACTGGCAAGTGTGCAGCTATCCTGTGGCTGCCACTGCTTTTGCCATCCTTCAAAGACATGAGACACAGCTTTTCAACCTTCCAATATGGACTGAAGACTTGTATCTCTCCAAGAATCCTCCAAACCTTCAGTGCCAGATGGGGACTGCTGAGACACCCAGCTTGTAGACTGAGCAACTACTGGGGTTTCAGACTCTTCAGAGTATAGACTGCCATTGTTGGACTACCCAGGCTGTATCATGGAGGCCAGGAAGATCAAGGCAGGACGCAGTGCTTACTGGACCTCATTTAAGAAAGACATGACATCTTTCATCCTAATAAATAAAAAAATAGAGAAAGCATAAGCTGAAGATGCTAAAACCTATGACATCATAATCTTGATATATGTGTGGCATGCATATATGCATATTTTGGAGTGATGCAAATTGAAAGGAACAACGACAAAAAAAGACTTGGTCAAAGAACTGACTGAAAAAGTGAACTTCTGCCTGAAACAGTAAACTTCTGCATCAAAAATTTTAAAAGAGACTGAGAAAAGGATGAGAAACATGTTTGGCAGAATGCACGAGCTTTGGTGGGGTGGGGGCAAGGAAGGGGGAATGGGTCTAGACTTGATTGGGAAATGTTGTATGAAATGCACAAAGCTTCAATAAAAATTGGCTTTGAGGAAAAAAAAAGACATCATGAAATGTGCAGGTAAATGGATGGAACTAGAAGCCGTTATGCTTGGTGAAGTAACACAGTCCCAGAAAAACAAACAATTCATGGTGTCCCTGATTTGTGGATCCTAGCACCAAATCCTTATATTTAAGTCAAACTGGGTAACTTTTTAGTAAAAATAATATACATATAGCTTGAAGTTAATGTCTCTATTTTTCTAAATTCTAAGATTTATGAGAAAGAATAAATCTCTTCTTTAAAAGGACATTAAAATATACATCAACTTTCTATGTAACTTAGGAATGTAAAGCTATATTTCTTCTTACTTGCATGCAACATTACTGTTAAAATGTGAATTCCAAATGCGTTTTATAATTAATCTACAGTTTATTTTCAGTCTCTGTCATTTCGGTATATGTGTGGAGTGTATATATGCATACTTTGAGTAATACAAAATTAAAGGAAACAGAGGTCTCCTGAGGCCAGCGGAAGGAAGAGCAGGAGACAGGTAGGAACTGGGTGCCTCAGCAAAGCTGATTGTCGATCCCTTGGTCCAGCTGTCTTTGG
Source organism: Rhizomys pruinosus (assembly GCA_009823505.1). Lineage (NCBI taxonomy): Eukaryota > Metazoa > Chordata > Mammalia > Rodentia > Spalacidae > Rhizomys > Rhizomys pruinosus. Next base: position 16,014 of record VZQC01000314.1, read on the forward strand.
CTTGGTTAGGCTTTTGTGGCTGTGGGGTCGAAGTTATCCTCCCAGCTGGGATTAAAGGTGGTGTCTTTGGCTTGATTGGATTTTGTGGCTGTGGGGGCGGAGTTATCCTCCCATCCGGTATTAAAGGTGGGCTTGTGTGACTCTTGAGATCTGAGATCTCCTGAGGCCAGCGGAAGGTACCGGGGTGCGGGCTGAAGAGCCCACCCCCCCCCCGCCCGCCAAATGGGATTATGAAGAGGCATCTGAAGGAGGCAAGCAAAGCAAGCCTTCAACACAGTGAAGAGGCATTTAGGACTCACATTGGAATACAGGCAAGGAGAAGCCCATATGCCAGGATCACGAAGAAGAGACAACACTGGAAAGGGGCAGGATAATCCCGTGCCAAGCTTTACCAACCCTATGGAAGACTCCTGCAGTGGGATCCCTCTGGGGATGCCCCAGGACACAGACATCAGAAACACAATTGGGAACATATTTAAATTTGTTTTTTTTGGTCCTTTCGAGACAGGGCTCCCTGTAGCCCCAGCTGTCCTGGAACTCACTCTGGTAGAACCCAGGCTGGCCTTGAACTCACAAAGTCACGGCCTGCCTCTGCCTCCCCAAGTGCAGGATTTAAAGGCGTGTGCCACCACGCCCGGACTTATGTCGTTTGCTCTTTTCAAGAACAGGGTCTCCCTGTAGTCCCAGCTGTCCTGGAACTCACTGCTGTAGACCAGGCTGGCCTTGAACTCACAAAGATCCGCCTGCCTCTGCCTCCCAAGTGCAGGATTAAAGGCGTGCACCACCACGCCGGTCAAAATATTGAGCTTGTCACGTTTTTGGTTTTTTTTTGTTCAATTTCATAAACCGTCCGAATCAAATTTTAGACCCTTTCCCCATCCATGCACCCCCGACCCTCAGAGCACATGCATTCTGTTCGCAAAACATGTTAAGTATGTCTCCACATTTCTTAGTCTTTTTTTTTTTTTATGTAGGAGTTTTTTAATTTGGTAGAAGTTTACTGTTTTGGTAAAATCTTGAAACAAGAATTATTGTTTGGTTGTTTCCTTTTTAAATTTTATTTATTTATATTATTTATTTTTTTCACATAAATTTATTTTTTATTTTTTTAACAAATCTAGACCCCGTGTTCCACCCATTCTCCCACCCCGCCAGAGGCTCATGCATTCTGCCAAACATGCGTTCATCTCTTTCTCAGTCTTTCCCTCATATATTCTCCATGAGGAATTTGACCTGTTCGTGAGACAGAAGTTTCACATGTTTCAGTCAGTTCCTTTGATGCAGTCCTTTTCTTGATTGTTTGTTGTGTTGTTGTTTCAATATGCATAACTCCAAATGGCTTTGGACAAAAGCTAGGGGGGGGGCCGGCCCTGACACAAGAAATAACTTACAACTAGGAATTTGGCACTAGCATCCACAGATGAGGATACCATTCTGCGGTTGTTTTTGGGGACTCTGTTACTTCACTCAAGCATGAATTCCTGCTAGCTCCAGCCATATTGTCCTGCCAAAGCTCATGATTGTCATCTTTCTTTACTGCTGCATAGAAACTCCATTGTGTAGATGTACCACAATTTTCTCTATCCACTTCGTCAGTGAGGGGCATTTGGGTTGGTTACCAGCTCCTTGCTATTGTGAAGAGAGCGAACAGAGATGTGGCAGAAATCCAGTGAGATCCTTTGAGTATAATGCCCAGAAGTGGTATGGCTGGTCAGGTAGCACAAGTTCATTCCAAGTCTTCCAAGGGTTTCTCACACACTGCTTTCCATAGTGCATCGAGTACATTCCCCACATCCAGGGAGGTACCCGTACATCCACTATTAGTGATGAGTGCTTCCTTTCCCACAACCTCTCCCAGCCACTTGGTATATTGTTTTTTCTTGATCCAGCCGTCTTATTGAGTATAGGATGTAACTCTACTTAAGAGTGGTTTGATTCTGCATTTCACTTAATGATTAGTGATGTTGGAACACACTTCTTAGGTTTTTCTCACCATTCTCCTAATTCCTTTGTGAACAGTCTTGTTCAGTTCTTTGCTCCACTCTATTGAGTGGGGTCATTTGTTTTTCTTGTTCTTTGGTTTTTTTGAGTAGTTTATATATTCTGGAAATCAATGGCTTTGTCAAGATGTAATCTGCAGTGAGGTTCTTTACCCCCACTCTTGTGGCGATTCTCTTCACTTCTTGTTGTTTGCTTTGATGTACAGAAGCTTTCAGAGTTATGAGGTCCCATTGGTCACCCCCCATTTGTCAACCTGAAATCGCCTCAGTGCTGTCTGATTAGTAACCTTCCTACACCTCATGTTGAGTCTGCTCCAACTTCTTCTAACGCTTTCAGAGTTTGGGGTTTCACGTTGAGGTCCTTTGATTTCTGCGAGTTCACTTATTTGCATCAGGGTGAGAGGTAACGGGGTTTAATTTCATTCTTCTACAGTGGTGATCCGGTTTGTCCAACAACCACTTGCTGAAGAGTGTTGTCTTTTCTCCATTGTGGCTTTCTTGGCCCCCCTTGTCAAATAAAGATGGCTTTGAAGTTGGTAGTGCTCAGATGGATCTTCAAGTTTTGTTTCATTGGTCAACAGGTCTGGTTTTTGTTGCCGTAACCAGGCTGTTTTTAGACTATATATCCCTGTGGTAATATATTTGAAGTCTGGTAATAGAGATCCCGCCGTTGTAGCTCTTTCACACTCAGGGTTGTTTGCTGTTGCTTTTGTTTTTCAAACTTTTTTTTTTTTTTTTATTATTGGTTTTTTTAAGTTTGTTCCTAGGTTTTATTGTTTTTATTTTTTTTTTATGTGTATGGGAAAGTTAATTCTCTTTGAATTCTTTCTCCAGTTTGCTGTTCTTGGTGTAAGAAAGGCCATTTTTTTTTTTATTTTTTTTTAATTTTTTTTTCTGTGTAGTGAATGTACTGTCCGCATGCAGGTCTAGTGCACCTGTGTCGTGCAATGCCGCGGAGGTCAGAAGAGGTATCCGGATTCCCCTGGAAACTGGACGTTCTTCCTGGAATGGAGTTGTAGCAGACGTTCTATTCAGCCGCCATGTGGGTGCTGAACAAAACCCAAGGTCCTCTGCTGAAAGCAAGTCGTGCTCTTAACCCGCTAAGCTACTAGCTCCAGCCCCAGTGGCCATTGGATTTTTAAGGTTAATTTTGTATCTTCCTGCCACTTTGCTGAAAGCTGTTAATAGTTTCTAGGAGTTTGCGGGGAGTTTTTAGCATCCCTTAAGTAAACAATATATCATACAAGCAAATAGGAAGCTTGACTTCCTCTCTTTTCTTTTCCAATTAAGACTCCTTTAATTTCCTTTTTATGCCTTATTTGCTCTAGCAAGTGTTTTTTTTTCAAGCACTATATTGAATGAGAAGTGGTTGGTACAGGGGCACCTTGCCGAGTTCTACCATTAAAGGGAATGTTTCTGTCATTTCCACTTTAGGATTGATATTGGCTGTGGTTTCCTGTATATGGCATGTTGATTACATTGAGGAATGAGGTGCCCTCCAATCCCAATTCCTTCTAGGAACTTTAAGCATGAATGGATGCTGGATTTTGTCAAAGGCTTTTTCAGCATCATTGAGATGATTTTTTTTTGTTGGTTTCTTTTATATTCGTTTATTGCTTGTGGACTGAATTGTTTGTTGATTTTACGTATGTGAACGTCCTTGCATCTCTTGGTATGAATCCAACTTGGTCATGATGGATGATCTTCCTTGATGTGGGTCTGTACGCGATTTGCAAGTTCCTGTTTAAATTTGGCATGTGTTTCATTTATGAGAATGGGTCTATAATTTCTCCTTTTTAGTTGTATCGTTTGGCCTGGTTTTTGGTAATAGGAGTGATGCTGGCTTCATAGAGGAATTTGGGAGAATGTCCCTCTGATTGTATACTTCTAAACAGTTTCAGTAAAAGGTTGTAGGTCTTTTTTGAAATGTTATATAGAATTCTACACATGAAACCGTCTGGGAGCCTGGGCTTTTTTTTTAGGGGAAGGCTTCTTACTGACATCCCCTATTTAATTCATAATGTTATGGGTCTGTTTGAAGCTGCTGTCTCTTCTTGGTGAGCTTGGTGATCCCAGGATTTCAGATATCCGATTTCTGTCTTAAGGGTTTTATTCAAACTTGGTAGAATAAGGTTCTTGTAATATTCCCATATTGATTTCTGGATCTTTTCCTTTTTCCTGTTGTGGGTATATTTCTTGTGTCCCTTTTCATCAGGGATTGTATTTATTTGGAGTTCTTCTTCTCTTCTTTTGGTTAACTGGGCTAGAGGCTGGGGTCTATCTTGTTTATTCTTTCAAAGGAACCAACTTTGGATTCCTTAGATTTTTGTGTGTGTTTTCTTTGTTTCTATTCATTGATTTCCCTAATCCCTCTGATTTGTTATTTCTTCCTGTCTGTTGTGTTTTAAGGTATTAATCTGTTGTTGTCCCTCATCAATGTGTTTTAGCTGTTAGTGTTAGATTTTCATCACTTGTGCTCTTCTTCTGTTTTTCTAGGGATAGGCCACCCAGGGTATAAATTTCCTCTCTTAAGAAACTGCTTTTTAAGGTATCCCATAGGTTTTTGTTGTGTGTATGGTCATTGTCATTTAGATTCCTAGGAATGCTTTTATTTGCTTCTTTATCTCTTCCGTTCTGAAACCATTGCATTATTCAAGAGTGGTGTTGTTTGTCTCCATGTGTTCTTGTAGGCAGGAGGCTTGTCCTGGTGTTGATGTTGAGCTTTATTGATTCACTGTGGTATTCATACAGATTGTGAAATTATTTCAATCTTTGTTTCTGGTTATTTGTAGAGGTTGTCTTCTTTCCTCTGTGTCCCAGTAGTTGGTTCGATTTTGGAGAATGTGGTCCATGGGGTGCTGAGTAAAAAGTATATTCTTTGTTATTAGGATGGAATGATTCTAGTTATGAACTAAAGTCCATTTGGGGTATCATATCGTTTCAGTTCAGATGTTTCTCTGTTATTTTTCTTTGTCCTGTTGACCTACCAAAGACCAGGGGTAAATGGAAATCTCCTACTAGAAGTGTCTGGGTTAGCATGGTGACTTGTGGTCCTGGAGAAATTGTCTTTATTAAAGTTTGGTGCACCAGAATTTTTGTGTTTTTGGACATATTATTATTCATAATTGTGAAATCTTCTTCTGGTGAATTGTTCCTTTGATCAAGTATACTTATATTAAAAATTTGAATAGGCCCCTTCTTTGCTCCTCTTCCGATTTCTCTTTACTTTGAAGTCTATCTCTTACCCAATCATATAAAAAAGATACCCGCAAACACCCTCACTAACCCGCAACAACATCTACTTATCTGAAACCAGAAAAAAAAAACAACATTTTTTTTTTTTTTGTTGGAATATTTTTTTCCATGTCACCTTTCCTTTAAAGAAGTGGAACTGCCTTGAAAGCGTAAGGATCAGTTGTGACCGTCTTGTAGAAACGCATAGTTGATGTAATTCTGTTTTCTAAGCCAATCTCCCAGTCTATGTCTTTTGATGGGGATTTAGCCATTAATATTATGGTTATGACTATTAGGTTGTGTGCTTGCTTTGCCTTATTATGCAGTTGTGGTTTGGGTTTCGGTTTCTACTTGGTCGCAGTTTTGTTTTCTTGATTTTCTACTTTCGGGCGTAGGTGCCTGGATGGATGGTTTTGCTCCTTTTCCTTTCGTCTTGTTTCTTTTTGAAATGGCTTCCAGTATTTCTCTGAAGGGTGGTTGGTATTTTTCCGCGAACATGTATGTCATGAAGGTTTTTTCTCTCTTCCCTCCTCAACTATAATTGAACTTTTTGCTGGGTATTATGTAACCGGGTTGCATCTATTGTCCCTTAACACTGGAATGTTCCACACGTTCTTCTTGCTTCATAGTTTGTGTTGGTGAGGAAGTCAGATTGTATTTTTTTTTTGCTTTGTTATGTTTTTCCTTTTTATCACTGTTTTTTTTTTGTGTTTTTATGATTTTGTTTTTTTTGGTGGCTCTAGCATTTTAAACTATGATGTGGGTCGGGAGAATTTTCTTTTCTGGCTTGTCTTTTGGTGTTTTATTGTGCTTCTTGTATTCTGGTATTGTTTTGTCCTTTTTAGTTTGGGGAAGTTTCATCTATTATTCTTGTTGAAGATCTGACATTATCTCTGTCAATACTATTCTCTTGGGATTCTTCTCTTCCGCTATTCCTATGATGCAGGAGGTTTGATCTTTTCAGAGTGTTCCCACAGGCTCCTAGGTTGTTCCAATTTTGGTGTATTTAAATCTGTCAGAATCTTTTCCTTGAGCTTTTTAGTTTGTTCTGTGTTATATCTTCCAGGTCGGATATTCTTTCTCTGCTTCCTCCATTCCACTTCTGAGGCTTTTTTCCATTCCTTTCCTATTGAATGGATGAGTGTTTTGATTTCCTTTTTCATTTCCTCTCCGCTTCTGATTTCGTTAGTATTTCTACTTCCTGTGGAGCNGCAGGCAAATGGTGGGGTAGGATGAGGCAATCTGGGATGACGGTAGAATGAAAAAAGACATTGAAACAATGCAATCAGATGACCTGAAACAGTCCCTGATCTCAGGAGGCTGAGACGTGGAGAACCCTCCAAACCAGACCCTCCTGTACTTTTTGAGTAAAACTTGTATTAAAAGGGGAAATCAAAAGAAACAACAATGAAAAGAATAAACAAATAAAAATAGAGATTGAGAGAGAGAAGAGAGAAGAGAGAAAGAGAGAGAGATGAGAGAGAGATGGGAAGAACCAGTGTAGGACGAGTCTTGCCTGTTGACTGGGATTGGGTATTAATAAAGGAGGAAATATGTGAGGAGAGCTGGATGGGATGGAGTCTGAACGTGGCCTCTTTCCTGCTTGTTTTATCCAGGCTTACCTCAGCATTTACTTCCTGGGCATCAAGATGCCGCTCACACCTGTGGGCAATTCTCTGTGAGGTCACGTCATGCAGCTGGTCATGTCAATGGGTGGTCTTTCATGGGCCAGGTGTCCCAGGAATTCATGTGTTAGATCCGTTCTGCTGAATGGATCCATGCTGGTGAGTGTTGGGGTGTTTCAGTTTTTGTCTCCTGCCTCCCAACTGCTGGGTTAAAGCTGCCCGCGCACATGCCCGGCTTAGTGTGGGTTTTTATAATGTGGCTGATGGCTCCTTCTCATTATCTGGCTTTCTGTGTCACTGTGGCCTCTCTCTCATAAACTTGCTTATAGTTCCATGATTATGTCATCACACATATTAGTTACTCTTCTCATCACTGTGACAAAATTACCTTGACAGAGTGAGTCAAGGGAGAAGGATGCTTTTTGGTTCACAGCTCCAGAGGGAACCTTGGCTTCATGGCAGGAGAGCAATGACAGCTGTGTGTGTGTTGTAATGTGGGTGTATGCGTCAGGTCTCTTCACATCTTAACCATGGAGGGAAGCAGGAGCTGGCTTAACAGAAGGCAGGAATAATAGTCAAGAAAATCTCTCCACCCACTGAACTATATCCCCCAAGAATTTTAGAAAACTTTTTTAAGCCAGGCGGTGGTGGCCACATGCCTTAATCCTAGCACTTGGGAGGGCAGAGGCAGGAAGATCTTGTTGAGTTCAAGGCCAGCCTAGCTACAGAGTATGTCCAGGACAGCTGGCGGCTAAGGAGATCCTGTCTGAAAAGACAAAAAAAACAAAAAAAAACAAAAAAAAAAACAAAAAGCCCAAACAAAAAAAAACCTTTCTTCTTTCGTTCTTTAAAGTTATTGGTCTTTTTTTTTTTTTTTTTTTTTTTTGTTTTTTTTGGTCCTTTCGAGACAGGGCTCCCTGTAGCCCCGCTGTCCTGGAAACTCACTCGGTAGACCCAGGCTGGCCTTGAACTCACAAAGATCAGCCTGCCTCTGCTCCAAAGTGCTAGGATTTAAAGGCGTGTGCCACCACGCCCGGCTTATTTTTGTCTTTTCAGACAGGGTCTCCCTGTAGTCCCAGCTTCTGGAACTCACTCTCGGTAGACCAGGCTGGCCTTGAACTCACAAAGATCCGCCTTGCCTCTGCCTCCCCAGTGCTACGGATTAAGGCGTGCACCACCCGCCCGCAAAAAATTGAGCTTTCCGTTGTTTTTTTGTGTTTCAGTACGCAACAACCGTCCGAATCAAATTTAGACCCTTTCCCCATCCATGCACCCCCACCCGTCAGGCACATGCATTCTGTTCTGCAGAACATGTTAAGTACTGTCTCACATCATTTTCTTAGTCTTTTTTTAATGTGAGTTTTTTTTTTATATTTGGGTATAGAAGGTTTACTGTTTTGGTAAAACTTGAAACAAGATTATTGTTTGGTTGTTTCCTTTTTTAAATTTTATTTATTTATTTATTTATTTTTTTCACATAAATTTATTTTTTATTTTTTAACAAATCTAGACCCGTGTTCCACCCATTCTCCCACCCCGCCAGAGCTCATGCATTCTGGCCAAACCATGCTTGTTTCATCTCTTTCTCAGTCTTTCCTCATATATTCTCCCATGAGGAATTTTGACCTGTTCTGAGACAGAAGTTTCACTGTTTCAGTCAGTTCTTTGATGCAGTCCTTTTTTGTTTGTTTGTTGTTGGTTGTTGTTTCAATATGCATTACTACCCAAATGCTTTGGACAAAGCTTAGGGGGGGGCCAGTGGCCCTACACAAGAAATAACTTAACAACTAGGAATTGGCACTAGCATCCACAGATGAGGATACCATCTGACGGTTTGTTTTTCGGGACTCTGTTTACTTCACTCAAGCATGATGTCCTGCTAGCTCCAGCCTATTGTCCTGCCAAAGCTCATGATGTCACTTTCTTTACTGCTGCATAAACTCCATTGTCTGGTAGATGTACCACATTTTCCTCTATCCACTTCGTCAGTGAGGGAGCATTTGGGTTGGTTCCAGCTCCTTGCTATTGTAAAGAGAGCTGCAAGCGAACATAGATGCAATATCCTGTACAGGAGAGTCCTTTCAGTATGCCAAGATGGTATGGCTGGGTCGGGTAGAAATTCATTCCAAGTCTTCAAGGGTTCTCCACACTGCTTTCCATAGTTTTTCCCACTACAGTTTGATATTCCCCACTACATCTCCCACTAGTTAGTGAGACATGAGGTGCTTCCCTCTCCCACAACCTCTCCCGAGCGCCACTTGGTAATTGTTAGTTTTCTTAGATCAGCCGCTCTTATTGAGTAAGGGTGATAACTCACTTAAAGTGGTTTTGATTTGCATTTCCTTAATGATTATGATGTTGGAACACACTTCTAGGTGGTTTTTCAGCCATCTCTCTAATTCCTTACTTGTGAAAGTCTGTTCAGTTCTTTGCTCCCACTATTGAGTTGGGTGCATTTGTTTTCTTGTTTTCTTTGGTTTTGAGTAGTTATATATCTATTCTGGAAATCAATGCTTTGTCAGATGTATCTGCGGTAAGGTTTACCCCCACTCTGTGGGAATTCTCTTCACTTTCTCTTGTTTTTCTTTGATGTACAGAAGCTTTCAAGTTATGAGGTCCCATTGGGTTACCCCAATTGCAACCTGAATACTGCCAGGTGCTGTCTGATTAGTGAACTTCCTACACCTATGCGTGTAGTCTGCTCCAACTTTTCTTCTACGCTTTCAGAGTTGGGGGTTTCACGTTGAGTCTTTGACTTCTGCGAGTTCACTATTTGCTACAGGGTGAGAGGTAAGGGGTTTAAATTTCATCTTCTACAAGTGGTGATCCTTTGTTGCCAACAACCACTTGCTGTAAGGTGCTTGTCTTTTCTCCAATTGTGGCTTCTTGGCCCCCTTGTCAAATACACAGATGGCTTGAAGTTGTATGTGCTCAAGATTTGGATCTTCAAGTTTTGTTTCATTGGTCAAACAGGTCTGTTTTTGTGCCGGTACCAGGCTGTTTTTGACTATATATGCACCTGTAGTAATAGTTATTTGAGTCTGGTAATAGAGATGCCCCTCCTTGTAGCTCTTTACACTCAGGGTTGTTTGCTGTTGTATTTGTTTTTCATTCTTGGTTTTTTTTTTTTTTTTTTTTTTTTAAGTTTGTTCCTTAGGATTTTATTTTTTTCTTTTTTTTTTATGTGTTATGGAAAAAGTTTATCTCTTTGAATTCTTTCTCCAGTTGCTGTTCTTGGTGTAAAGGAAAGGCCATTATTTTTTTTTAATTATTTTTTTTTTTTTTGATGTATGAATGTACTGTCTCGCATGCAGGTCTGTGCACCTGTGTCGTGCAATGCCGCGGAGGTCAGAAGAGGGTATCGGATTCCCCCTGGAAACTGGGTTCTTCCTGGAATGTGGATGTTACAGACGGCTCTTCAGCCGCCATGTGGGTGCTGGAACGCAACCCAGGTCCTCTCTGCAAAGCAAGTGCGTGCTCTTAACCAACCGCTAAGGCTACGCTCCAGCCCAGTGGGCCATTGGACTTTTTAAGGTTAATTTGTATCCCTGCCACTTTGCTGAAAGTGTTAATAGTTCTAGGAGTTCTGGGAAGTTTTTAGCATCCCTTAAGTAAAATCAATCATATCATCAGCAAATAGGATAGCTTGACTTCTCCTCTTTTTTCTTTCCAATTAGAACTCCTTTATTTCCTTTTCTATGCCTTATTGCTCTAGCAAGTGTTTTTTTTTTCAAGCACTATATTGAATGGAAGTGGTTGGACAGGGGCACTCTTGCCGAGTTCCATACCATTAAAGGGAATGTTCTGTCATTCCACTATTAGGATTGATTTGGCTGTGGGTTTCCTGTATATGGCTGGTTGATTACATTGAGGAATTGGATGACCCTCAATCCAATTCCCTTCTAGGACTTTAAGCATGAATGGATGCCTGGGATTTTGTCAAAGGCTTTTTCAGCATCATTGAGAATGATTTTTTTTGTGTCTTTTTATTCCTTTGTGTTTGATGATGTTAGTTAGACTTGATGCTTGTTTTTACGATATGTGAACGTCATCCCTGCATCTCTGGTATGAAATCCAACTTGGTCATGATGGATGATCTCTTGATGTGGGTCTGTAACGGATTTGGCAAGTGTCCTGTTTAGAATTGGCATGTGTTTATTTAGAGATGGGTCTATAATTTCCTTTTTAGTTGGTATCGTTTGCCTGGTTTTGGGTAATAGAGTGATGGCTGGCTTCATAGAGGAATTTGGGAGAATTCCCTCTGATTGTATACTCTAAACAGTTTCGGTATAATGGGTTGTAGGTCTTTTTTGAAATGTTATATAGAATTCTACCATGAAACCGATCGGGAGCCTCGGGCTTTTTTTTTAGTGGGAGGCTTCTTACTACAATCCCTATTTATTCAAATGTTATGGGGTCTGTTTTAAGCTGCTGATCTCTTCTTGGTTGAAGCTTTGGTGATTCCCAGGATTTCAGATATCCGATTTCGTTCTTTAAGGGTTTTTTTCAACTTGGTAGAATATAGGATTCTTGTAATATTCCCATATATGATGTTTACTGGATCTTTTCTTTTCCTTGTCTGTGTGATTTTTGTTTCCCTTTTCATCATGGATTGTATTTGATTTGGAGTTCTTCTTTCCTTCTTTTGGTTACTGGGCTAGAGCTGTCTATCTTGTTTATTCTTTCAAAGGAACCAACTTTGGTTCCTTGATTTTTTGTGTGTTTCTTTGTTTCTATTCATTGATTTCCCATTCTGCTCTGATTTTGTTATTTCTTCCTGGTCTGTTGCGTTTTTAAGATTAATTGTTGTTGTCCTCATCAAGTGTTTTTAGCGTTAGTGTTAGATTTTCAGCACTTGTGCTCTTCTTCTGTTGTTTCTATGGTAGGCCACCCAGGGTATAAACTTCCCCTCTTAAGGAACTGCTTTTTAAGGTATCCCATAGGTTTTGTTGTGTGTAATGTCATTGTCATTTAGTTCCTAGGAATGCTTTTATTCTTCTTTATGCTCTTCCCTTGACCATTTGCATTATTCAAGAGTTGTGTTGTTTAGTGTCTCCATGTTGTTCTTGTAGGCAGGAGGCTTGTCCTGGTGTTGATGTTGAGCTATTGATTGCACTGTGGTATTCATGACGGATGTGAAATTATTTCAATCTTGTTCTTTTGTTATTTGTTAGAGGTGTCTTTTTTCTTCTGTGTCCCAGTAGTGGTCGTCATTTTGGAGAATGTGTCCATGGAGGTGCTGAGTAGATAAGTATATTCTTTGTGTATTAGGATGGAATATTTGAGGTCTATGAACTATAAGTCCATTTGGGGTAATCATATCGTTCAGTTCAAATATTCTCTGCTTATTTCTTGTCCATGTTGACCTACCAAAGACCAGGGGATGAAATCTCCTACAGAGTGTACTGGGTTAGTGGTGACTTGTGGGTCCTGGGGGAGAATTGTCTTTATTAAAGTTTTGGTGCACCAGAATTTTGTGTTTTTTTGTCATATTATATTCATAATTGTGAAATTTCTTCTTGGTGAATTGTTCTTTTCTATGTAGAAATATTAAAAATTTCCTGTAATATGGCCCTTCTTTCTCCTCTTCCTGAATTTGCTTTTAACTTTGAAGTCTATCTTTACACCAATCATATTAAAAAAATACCCCAACCCCAGCCATTTTTACACCTAGAACAAACACAAGTTACACTTATCTGACCGCAAAAAGACAACACATTTTTTTTTTGTTGGAATATTTTTTCCATGTTCACCTTTCACTTTAAAGAACGAGGTACTGCCTTAACAACGTAAGGATGAGTTGTAGATCCGTCTTGCTAGAAAGCCATATGATGATTCTGTTTCTAACCAATCTCCCAGTCTATGTCTTTTGATGGGGAGTTTAGCCATTAATATTATGGTTAGACATTGATAGGTTTGTGTTGCTTGCTTTGCCTTATTACAGCATTGTGGTTTGGGTTTCGGTTTCTACTTGTCGGCAGTTTGTTTCTTGATTTTCTACTTTGGCTGGATGCCGTGGAGATGGTTTGCTCCTTTTCCTTCGTCTGTTCTTTGAATGAATGCTTCAAGATTCTCTGAAGTGGTTGGATTTTTCCGCGAACATTGTATGTCATGAAGGTTTTTTCTCTCTTCCCTTCAACTATAATGAACTTTTTGCTGGGATATAGTAACCTGGGTTGGCATCTATTGTCCCTTTAACACTGGGAATGTTGTCACAGTTCTTCTTGCTTTCATAGTTTTGTTGGTGAGAAGTCAGTTGTAATTTTTTTTTTTTTTTTTTTTCTGTATGGTTTCCCTTTAGTCTGTTGTTTTTTCTTGTGCTTTTTATATTTTGTCTTTGTTTGGTTAGCATTTTAAACTGATGTGGGGGCGGGAGAATTTTTTTTTCTGAGTCTTGTCTCTTTGGTAGTTTTATTGTGCTTCTTGTCTTCTGGTATTGTTATTTTGTCCTTTTTAGTTTGGGGAAGTTTCATCTATTATTCGTGTTGAAGATCTGGACATATATGCGTTCAATACTATTCTCTTGGGATTTTCTCTCCCTATTCCTATGATGCAGGAGGTTTGATCTTTGCAAGTGTCCACAGGCTCCTATGGTTGTTCAATTTTGTGTATTTAAAATCTGTTCAAATCTTTTCCTTGAGCTTTTTTAGTTTTGTTCTGTGTTTAATCTTCCAGGTCGGATATTCTTCTCTGCTTCCTCCATTCCACTTGCTGAGGCTTTTTTCCATTCCTTTCTCTATTGAATGGATGAGTGGTTGATTTCCTTTTTCATTTCCTCTGCTTCTGATTTCGTTAGTATTTCTACTTCTTTGTGGAGCTTCTCAATCTCTTCTTGTAGCTCTTTTGTTAGCTGGTTGGTTTCCATATCTTTTTCAGCTTGGGAACCTTTTTCAGTGTTTCTACTCCTTCCGGAGCTTGTCATTCTCTCTCTCTAGTATCTGAGTTCTTCAGTCTCTTTTTTTTAATTCTTGATTGTTTTTTATAATCTTGTAGTTCTTAAAAAAAAAAAAAAAAAAAAAAAAAAGACAATAAATAAAGAAAGAAAGAAAGAAAGGTTTTTTTTGTTTGGGTTTTTTGTTTTTTTTTTTTGTTTTTTTTTTTGTTTTTTGTCTTTTCAAGACAGGATCTCCCTGTAGCCCCAGCTGTCCTGGAACTCACTCTGTAGACTAGGCTGGCCTTGAACTCACAAAGATCTTCCTGCCTCTGCCTCCCAAGTGCTAGGATTAAAGGCATGTGCCACCACGCCTGGCTAAAAAAAGTTTTTAAAAATTCTTGGGGATATAGTTCAGTGGGTGGAGAGATTTTCTTGACTATTATTCCTGCCTCTGTTACCAGCCAGCTCCTGCTTCCCTCCATGGTTAAGATGTGAAGAGACCTAGACGCATACAACACACATACAACACACAACAGCTGTCATGTCTCCCTGCCATGAAGCAAGGTTCCCTCTGGAGCTGTGAACCAAAAAGCATCCTTCCTCCCTTGACTCACTCTGTCAGGTATTTTGTCACAGTGATGAGAAGAGTAACTAATATGTGTGATGACATAATCATGGAACTATAAGCAAGTTTATGAGAGAGAGGCCACAGTGACACAGAAAGCCAGATAATGAGAAGGAGCCATCAGCCACATTATAAAAACCCACACTAAGCCGGGCATGGTGGCGGGCAGCTTTAATCCCAGCACTTGGGAGGCAGAGGAACAAACTGAAAACCCACACTCACCAGCATGGATCCATTCAGCAGAACGGATCTAACACATGAATTCCTGGGACACCTGGCCCATGAAAGACCACCCATTGACATGACCAGCTGCATGACGTGACCTCACAGAGAATTGCCCACAGGTGTGAGCGGCATCTTGATGCCCAGGAAGTAAATGCTGAGGTAAGCCTGGATAAAACAAGCAGGAAAGAGGCCACGTTCAGACTCCATCCCATCCAGCTCTCCTCACATTATTTCCTCCTTTATTTAATACCCAATCCCAGTCTAACAGGCAAGCTCTGTCCTACTCTGTTCTCATCTCTCTCTCTCTCTCTCTCTCTCTCTCTCTCTCTCTCTCTCTCTCATCTATTTTTATTTGTTATTCTTTTCATGTTGTTCTTTTGATTTCCCTTTTAATAAAGTTTTACTCAAAAAGTACAGGAGGGTCTGGTTTGGAGGGTTCTCCACGTCTCAGCCTCCTGAGATCAGGGACTGTTTCAGGTCATCTGATTGCATTGTTTCAATGTCTTTTTTCATTCTACCGTCATCCCAGATTGCCTCATCCTACCCACCATTGCTGCGTCTCTCCCATCCCATTTACTTTTCTCTCCTTTTTTCCTCTTCTAACCCAATATTAATCCCTAATATTAATCTTTTATCCCTTTCCACTCAAACCCACAATGACCAACATCATATTGTTATGGGATAAGATCTGTGTATCTTTACCTCCTACAGATTGGCAAAGAAGAGCTGATTGTCTTCCATTTGATAATTACTGTGTTTTCATAGTAGGCCTGTCCTTTGATAATGATAGTTTCTGCAGACAGTATTTTACTCTAAAGTGAATACTAGGTCAATAGTGCCCTGAACACATGGGCAGATACTTTAACAGCTGAGACAGTCCACAGTCTATCTGGGAATTTTAAAAGCCACCAGAACCCACTACAGCTTAGTTCCTCTTGAATATGGAAAACTCTTCCACTGATGAAAGAACAAAGGTGACTTGACAAACCAAATTCTAAAGAACACATCAAAAAGATCATTCACCAGTTCTTTTTTTTTTTTTTAATTTTATTTATTTCTGTATGTGTATGAATGTACTGTCTGCATGCAGGTGTGTGCACCGGTGTCGTGCAATGCCGCGGAGGTCAGAAGAGGGTGTCGGATTCCCCTGGAACTGGAGTTCTCCTGGAATTGGAGTTTCAGACGGTTCTTGGCCGCCATGTGGGTGCTGGGGATCGAACCCGGGTCCTCTGTAAGAGCAGTCGGTACTCTTAACCGCTAGGCCATCTCTCCAGTCCCATTCACCAGTTCTATGTTGGGCTTTCATCTGGTTTGAGTCTGCAAGGGTCTTGTGCATGCTGTCACCATTGCTGGGAGTTCATATGAGCAGGTTCCAGAAGCCTAGATAGCCAAGGAACTACTAGGAATTGATGACTTCTGGAGGAAGGAGAGTTGGTCAGGCTGACCAGGATCCAGTGGATGGACTCACACCAAGAGACATATGAGAACACAAACTTGACTCAGTAGGCTTTAATATCTATGACAGAACACATGAAATCCAGTGGAGGGGGCTATGGGGTGAAGAGACAGGGGATAGGGTCTAAACATAATTAAGATGTATGAACTGCACAAAAATATTCAAGAAAAAATATATTTAAAAGATATAGAATAGAGGCTGGAGAGATGGCCTAGCATTAAGAGCACAGACTGCTCTTCCAGAGGACCCAGGTTCGATTCCCAGCATGAGGATAAGAACCATCTTTAACTCCAGTTCCAGGGGAATCCAATGCCCTCTTCTGACCTCTGTGGCATTGCATGACAGGGGTGCACCAACCTAAATGCAGACAATACACTCATACACATAAAAAAATAAATAAAAATTTAAAAAGATAATAGAATAAATATTAAAACACAAAGTAGATAAAATTTTTGAAATAACAAAAAAGTGTTCACCATGTTCATAGTGACCTCACTGCAAAGATGCAAGGATGGTTCAGCATACAAAAATCAATACATGTCCTACACCAACTAAGTGGACCCAACGACAGACATTACATGAGAATCTGAATAGATTTTTTTAAATGCTTTTGACAAAGTCCAACATCTTTTCATGACAGAAGTCCTGAAGAGACCAGGAATAAAATAAACACATAGCACCAAAATAAAGCCTATGTATATGAAGCCTCTCAGCTACTGATACTCTGATGGCTTCGGGGAGCTGGCAGGGGAGCTCCTGCAGATCAGAAATACCTTTGGGGGAACTGCAGCCAAACCTATTTCCAAAGTCCCTCAGCCAGAGATAGGCTTTTCAGCCAACTTCCATTTTATGGTGTGTGTAGTGCTCAGAGGAGGGAACATGTCCCCTGGAGCGGCCTTGGAAGAAGCATGAAGAGGTGGGATCTGACACGGTGGAGAAGCACAGATAAGCACTCAGACAGAAACACAGTCACAGGAGAGAAAGCCCAGAGAGGATTGGAGAGGCCTTGGATCTGCTGGCTGTGCAGCAGCTGGCTGAGCGGGGATGAGCCAGAAATGAGGCTGGGACAGCAGAATGAGGGGAGACTGTACACTCGGGGATTCCAAGGGTCAGGCATACCTGACCAGAGAGTGGTCAGTCGTATATACTGAATAATGTTAGAATCAGACGTAATCACATTACTCACGAAAGACTCGGATTTGGGGACAGAAGATCAACAGTGTAAGGGGCAGTCAGTGCCTCCAGCACTGACCATATCTAGATCTTTCTGGATGAGCTAGGAGTTTTGCTTAAGGGGGCAGAAACAGGGACTCCACACTGGCTCAGAAATATGTTTTCCAGTTTCCAAAAAGGATTCTTCCATCTTGCTCGTTTCCACAAGTTGTCCCAAAGTTGTTAAGTAAAAATTTTCAGTTCTCAGGGTTTACCTAAGTCTCTTTTTTCTGTTGGATCTCCTGGGAAATTTTTCTCTCTGTGAAAATTCTTGGAGAAAATTTATATCGGTCGCTACTGATCTCATGGAGTGGACAGTAAACCTTCCCTTAGCTCATTTTTCCTGGAACCCCTAGAAAGGCAGACCCAAGTGCACCCAGGGCTCCCACAGTTTGGTTCTAACCACAGCTCCGGCCGCTGTCCTTCTGGTGTCATTCTTGGAAATCTGGGTGTCAGCCCAGGAAGATTAGCACAGCTGTATAAAGAACAAAAGCTGCCTTATCTCTTCCACCTGTCCCTCCCCTCAAATCACACACCTAGAAGTTCAGAAGGCACTTTGTAGGTAGAAGCCACTCCCTGTCACCTGTCGCCATCCTGCTCCACCTTCCTTGGACTTTGCCTGATATTATTTCAGGTGGCTATGCCCATTTGCAGGAAGGAATATATGAGTGAAGGCATTGTATCTGCGGCTCTTGTGTGTACAGATCTTCCAGGGAAGCATGGGAGGACGGAGGATGGCAAGAGATGAGGAAAGCGCCTATGGTAAGAGCTCTTCCCTGCAATGCATCTTTGTCCCTGAGCTTGGGAGGAAAGGGCTTCTCTGCTCAGAGCAGAGGGAAGTGCGTAGCACAAAACAGCAGGTGTCTGGGACCTGATTAGCTGGATCCTGAACACAGAGGCTGGCAAATCTGATCATTAGTCATGAGGTCAGCTGTGTTAGAGACACGATGCAAGTTAAATGGGGATTGTCTTTAGGGAACCCATGTTACGGACAGAAGAGAGTGAGGACAAGAAGGGGACACTTCCGGTCAAGAAGCCCAGGAGAAACGACCCCACGTTATCTCCACTTTGGGAGAAGATAGTTAAGACTTACACTGGGCATTACCCTGAGTCTACACGGGGAGCACACAGTGGGCGATTCCTGCCCTAACACAGAAGTCAGAAGTATTATCTCCCCTGTCCTGTATGGAAAACGTCTGTGGGGGATATAAGAGACAAATAAGAAACAGGCTGGCCTGTGTGTGCATGACCAGAGGCCATGCAAATACTTAGGTTAAAAACAAACACTTTCTGAAAGGCTCTGCAGCTGGGAGCACCTGCTGTACCTGAGACTCCACAGGCGGAAGGAAAAGATCTGGAGGAAGCCTGAGCTCAGATCAGGTTCACACGTGGGGGTTGGGGGGTGGGGGAGACAGGTAGGGGGAAGATTGGAATATCTGTTCTTTTGTTCTGATAGTGAGAATACGTAACCATGTGAACACGCCTGAGAACACGCTGGGGAAAGTTGGCTTTGGTGTCATTAAGTTTCCAACATTTTGCCCTCAGGTTCAGAGGAGGGCACGCAGTCCTCCCAGGAACCCCAGCTGAGGCTGGTCCTGGTCGGGAGGACCGGGGTTGGCAAGAGCGCCACAGGCAACAGCATCCTGGGCCAGCGCCACTTCCTCTCCAGGCTGGGAGCCACATCTGTCACCAGAGCCTGCTCAGCCTCCAGCCGGCGATGGGCCGGGTGGCATGTGAAAGTCGTGGACACCCCAGACATCTTCAGCTCCAGTGCCCACCAGATGGACCCCGGGTGCATGGAGAGAGCCCGCTGCTACCTGCTGTCGGCGCCCGGGCTGCACGCGCTGCTCCTGGTCACCCAGCTGGGCCGCTACACCGCCCAGGACCGCGAGGCGTTCCAGAGGGTGAAGCAGATGTTCGGGCACGACGTGGTGGCGCGAACCATCGTGGTCTTCACCCGGAAGGAGGACCTGGAAGGTGACTCTCTGCAGGATTACGTGCGCTACACAGATAACCGGGCGCTGCGGGACCTGGTGGCCGAGTGCGGGGGCCGCGTGTGCGCCCTGGACAACCGCGCCACCGGGGCGGAGCAGCAGCAGCAGGTGGAGCAGCTGCTGGGGCTGGTGGAGCGCCTGGTGCGGGAGCACCAGGACAAGCACTACACCAACGAGGTGTACGAGCTGGCGTGGACCCTGAGGGGTGCAGACCCTGAGGAGCAACTCCGAAGGGTGGCAGACAAGGTGCAGGAGCACTTACAGAGGCCCCGGGGTGCCTGGTGGCGGGCGGGGCTGTGGAAATGGCTGAAAGCCCATAAGTTGGCCATAGCAGCCCTCCTGGGTTTTGGGCTCCTCTACTACCTGATGTTCCACAGAAACGTGTCCTAGACAGTGGGTAACCTGAATGCCATATAACTAGGGTCTTAAATATTGTATTGCTGGGCAAATAAAGAACTGAATGCTTAAGCATGATCGGAGCCTAGGGGGTGTTGGGGGTGACAAAGACCATCCCAAAAGAATACTGGGAGTCCATGTTCAGCTCTACAGAGCCTGGATACCTGAACACACTCCAAATTCACCTTTAAGTGACTTTGTGTTATCTTTTAACCTTGTCTATACAAAGTTTGAAAATAAAATTGTCTATCTTAAAACTTTAAGATATATCATCTCCAAGTCTCAGTCTTCTGTTGAAAAACAGTGAACCTGATTAAAACAAGCGTTTTTACTTTGAATGTTTTTCACTTAGACTGATCCTCTAAATAACTTTCTACTTCTTGTACATGGGTGGGTACTCCTTCCACTCCCTCACAGACACGGATGATCTGTAGTGGAAAAGCTGTTCTCTTCTGATACAGCTGTCTGTTCACTAGTAGATTGTCTACTACAAATAAGTGAATGTGACTATATACTGAAAATAATGGTTTCCATTAGACTCTTGTAAATATAATGGTTCTTGTCTTTGCCAAATAAAATGGAATGCTGGAACAATAAGATGTAATATCTTTGATGAGGTTTTCAGATTTTCAAACAATGTATTTTTGCGTGTGTTTTACAATATGTATGATGGATTTGTATGCATGTATCAAGGTCTTCACTGATCACAAAGAAGTGGGCCAGGTATATAGAGTAATAGCGGGAGATACCTGACCACAGGTTGGTATTACTGTAGCACTGGGTTTTATAAGGATGGGCCAGCTCTTGCATGAAATGTTATTAGGAAACTGGATGCTAAGCAGTTCTACAAAACAAACTATTAAATTTCCTTCTTTGGGTTTCCGGGTATGATTAGAACTCTTCCAGGGCAGTTTTTTGTTTAAATGAGCCAGTATCTAGTCAGGAATACAGATGTGGAAATAAGAAGCTATTCCCAATCAGGAAAAGGAAGGATGAGTTGTGTGCAGTTGCCCTAAGTTCCTCAGGAGCTTCACTTTAGAAAGGGCTTCTGTTTGCATGGGCATACCCACCGTGGGCTGCAGGAGGCTCCCGGTGGAATGCTCCAGGTGGAATGTGGTCCTGTGGCTTGAGATCCCTGTGATCGCTGCCATGAGTTGAGCCCTCCAAATGTAGGCTGGAGAAGTCACTCTTAACTCAGACCTTTAGCCTCTTCAGCAACCCTACTGTGCTCATAGAAGGACCTGAGTCAAGGAAGCACCTTCCATGATCTGAGGGGGCAATAAGACAATGTCTAGGTGATGAAAGATGGCGTCTGGGCACATAGGACCAGGGAAGCTTGCTTCCAAGTTAGTGCCACTGGCAGCCAACTGTCGTTTACCACCTGGGCTGAGGTCCTGTTTTCTTTCATTATTTTGGTATATGTATCCACATAGGCCCTCCAATCTTTGCTATTCTGTTTGCTTCTATGTGGTTTGTTTTTTGATGTCTTGCATTTGTTTAAAATAGATTCTATGATTTTTCTTGCCTGTAGTGTACAGAAATATACTTAGGTCAAAGAAAGTCTGTCTAGACAAGCTACAAACCACAAACGAGATCCTGCTTCAGGCGGACATGGTATGCGTTGATCACAAAGAAATGGGTGCCTTTAATCAAGCACGTGCCTTTAATCCCAGTACTGGGGAGGCAGAAGCAGGTGGGAGCCTATGAGTTAGAGGCCATCCTGGTCTATAAGAGTGTTCCAGGTCAGCTGAGGCTACAGATCCTGTCTCAATAAATACAGTGGACAGTGATGGAGAAACATAGCTGCCATCTGCAAGAAGCCTCCACACAGGTCTCCACCCACATACACTTGCATCTACATGCATGCCAACACACATACATGCCTGCACATCTACAATACACACAAAAAAGGTAATAACCTTTATGGTTTTCACATGCAGTGAAATAATATAGGTGAGAGCACTTCGTAGACTTTCCATAAGAATTTGATATAGAGGCACACCTGGGAAACACAAGGGGATGGGTAAAAGCACTGAAAGGACTTCTGCAAACTTGAGTGAGTGTGCAGAGACAAGTGGAAGCTGAGGAAATGCTGGGTAAAAAGCCCTGTGGTAATCCAATCCACCCTCAACACATGGCAACTCCAGGGAAACTCAACCCTGACATGCCCTGAAAGAAAACAGAGCAACAGCCTCACCCCAGCTCATCTCCTGATTAGACTGACTCACACCCCACACTAACAGAAGAGGGAAAAGGGGCTTGATGACCTCCAGGAATAATACCACTTATTGGTTTCTTATTTCCTACTGGCCCTGATGCCTAGAATTAATAAAATTATAAAACCTTTAGAAACCTAATTAAAATAATTCCTACTCTGTCTCTAAGTTATTTCAATTATGACTGGGTTAGGGGAGGGAGTTGAGGAGGGATTGGGACCCGGATTTGTTTGTTTTCTAAATAAAGTTGGAAAAGCAGTTTCTATGAAAAAAAGAATATGGAAATGAAAATATATTTAGTAAGGAAGGATTTTGTATGAAGATTAAAATGGCTGGATGTTTCCAGGATAGGAAAGAAAGTAAGAGCAGGGTGTGGTGGTGCATGCCTTTAATCCCAGCACTCGGGAGGCAGAGGCAGGCAGATCTCTGGTCAGCATAGGGAGCTCCAGGCCAGCTGGAACTACAGGGAGACCCTGTCTCAAAAAGACAAAAAAAAAAAAAAAAGAAAAGACTTTTAGATTTTCAAATTTTCTGCTTTTCTGATAAGTACATTTACACCTGAAGTTTTCTTCTAATTACTATTTTGATTACACTTGCAAGTTTTTAAATGTGTATTTTTTTTTTTTGGTCTTTTCGAGACAGGGTATCCCTGTAGTCCCAGCTGTCCTGGAACTCACTCTGTAGACCAGGCTGGCCTTGAACTCACAAAGATCCGCTTGCCTCTGCTAGAATTAAAGGCTTGCGCCACCACTCCCGGCTGAAATGTGTATTTTTATAGTCCTCTGCTCATACATATTTATAATTGCCACTGCAGTTATTTTCTTCAACCTGAATTATTCCATATGTTTTAAAATCCTTTAATATATAGAAGCTCTTATTTACTATCTAGGAAATCTACCCCTGTACGTTAGAGGCAAGAGCCTAGGAAGAAAGGAGAAAAAAAAAAAACAGCATGTCCTAACATCCCTGGTCCTTTCATTAAAAAGTGAAAATCACAAAAATTTAATTTAAAAAGAAAGTGCCCAACTTGGTCATGATTTTATATTACTCTAAAATATGCATATATACCAAGTTGGGCACTTGGTATGTATGGATATTAAAGCTTTGTATGTATGCATATTTTAGAGTAATATAAAATCAAAATGGAAAAATGTGAATCCTGAAGTATGATTTGGAAATTACATGCAGTTTGTTTTCAGATAATGTAATTTTAGTATATGCATACACACACACACACACACACACACACACACACACACTCATACATTCAAGCAATACAAGTTGGAGGGAACAACAACGATAAAAGAACTGGGACCAAAAAAAAATCCTCTGCTTTGAAAAAACTGTGGAAAGACTCAGAAAAAGATCCAAGACATGTATGGTAGAATACATGAACTCAGGCGGGGTGGCAGGCATGGGAAGGGAAATGATATATAGTGTATGAAAAAGTTTAATTACAATAAAATATATTTAAAAGAAAGAAAGAAGCCGGGCGTGGTGGCGCACGCCTTTAATCCTAGCACTTGGGAGGCAGAGGCAGGCGGATCTTTGTGAGTTCAAGGCCAGCCTGGTCTACAGAGCGAGTTCCAGGACAGCTGGGGCTACAGGGAGACCCTGTCTCGAAAAGACTAAAAAAAAAATAAATAAATAAAAGAAAGAAAGAAAGTGCCCAAGATTTACATTTTGTGACTCCTGTCACCTCCCATAGCTAAGGGACCAGGATTCCCTAGTTGGGGAAACCATAGCAGTGCTCACTGGCCACACAGATGCTATGGGGAGAAAGGACTCTACCCAGGACACACCCTAAAAGGATAATGACCGGTCACATCAGTGTCTGTCTTGGTCTTCTGCAGGCATAACAACTGAAAGCAGGGGGTGCAGAGACACGGGAGCAGAGTGGCAGGGAGATGGTGGCAGGGAAGCAGTCTCTTGTCCTCACGTATTGTAGGGCTGTGTGGGCCCTACACAAAAGAAAGGTTAACGAGAGAAAAATCACATAGATTTATTTCATATGAGCTTCATGTGGCACAGGAGCCTTCAGAAATGGAAAGTCAAAAAACCAGAGAAACAAATATCTTGTGGACATCTGTACAAGACTGTAGCTGAAGGACAATCACACAGTAACAGATGAGAAATTCAGAGAAGCCCCTTAGATTCATTCTTTCCAGAGCCTCTGCTCCTTTCTTTTCCCCCTGGGAACTGGGGAGAACTTCCAGAATGTGATGCTATGACTTACTTTGGCAGAATGTCAGAGAGTTCTTTAATGGCCCTGAAAGGGAAAGATCAAAATGGCCGGATCCTTCCATTTTCTCAAATGCCAACATGCCATATTTTAGGTTAACATGTCCTGAGCCCCATCAAAGTCAAGAGTGGCACCATGAAACGAAGAGCAGGCATGAGCTATGAGGCAGCAGACACCATGGGAGCCACAGGAAGCTGTGGTCAGGGTGTGCAGCACACCAGCCTGAGCTACATTTCTTATTATGATCAGAAATGGCCTCTTCCCATCCTGGGAACCATACACCCCACTCTTCCTCCCAGAGCCACACTCTCCCTGTAGAAATGCTGACACAGAAGGTCACCTCTGCCCATCAGCCAATGCTTCTCCTAATCCTCAGAACACCCAGTGCACCACCATTCCCCCTCTGCAGCAGCCTTTCTTGTCCAGGCTCCTGCAAACAAAGGCTCCCTTGAATCCATGTGCTTTAAAACCAATCCTAAGAAAGGGGACAGGGCAGAGGGAATCTATCTGTCCTCCCCCGTTTCTCCATATCCCCCTTGCAAGGTAACTTCCAGGTCCTTCTCCCACTCAGAGGCGTCCTGGCTGAGTTGCACCCATCAGACCTTTCACAATGCTTATAAAGTAGTGTCATATCACACAGTCTGAAGCATCTGGCATAAGGCTGAGAACCTGGCAAGTTGGAAAACAGGAGAAGCCATTCACTTTTGCTCTAGTTTAACAACCAAGGACTGGTGACCTTCCAGAAACAAAGAAAGTCTGCTACAAGGTGACTTTCCTTGTGTGCAGCTAGAAACTGCTAACAACTGCAGATTTCCTCTTGCATTGGTGAACCAAGCATCTGCCACAGAGCAGAGATGGCGGCAGCTGAGAGAAGCTGCAGCCAAGCCTTCAGGCATTGCTGAGACCAGAGGAGACAACAGCCATCTGGGGCCCCTGCTGCTCCCAGAGGCCCAGCTGCAAGGCCAACAGAGTGGACTCCTCACACCCATAAGGCCTTAGACACAGCCCATCACACAGCCCAAGTGGGTCGGTGTCCTTCACACCCAAAACATCCTTAGGGCAGCAGCCCTTGTCACACCCGCAAGACTCCTCCAAGGACAGCCACTCTGCCCAGCTCTGGTCCAAGATCAGAAACTGAGGCTCAAAATGGTAAAGACCTTGGCCCAAACCACCCAGCCAGATGAAAACCCAGCCTTTACCTATAAACTAGACTCCAAGATTTTGTTTCCAGTCGAAAGGGCCTTTCAGTATAGTTGCCCAGTGATAGTTCTTCACTGGAGACCCACAGGTGACCAGCGTCACACAGAACTGTCCATCTTCTGTGGACAAGATGCTCCCATCTCACACTTCAAAGACCTTGCTGTACACAGTATGGCCTCCTTAGAAGCAGAGCCTGGAAGGAGGATTCTCACTTGGCAGGATGAGAACAGTCGGGGAGAGTTCTAGAGAATGAATGTGGCTACCTGCAGCACAGAGCAGGGCGAAGACACCCCAGTGTGTCCCCTTCCCTGGGCAGCTGCTACTTACTGGGACTGGGCTGGGGGCAACCCCAGGGCAGGCAGCTCTGAGCCCTGGTTCCAGGATTACTCTTCTCATTGCTGTGAACAAATACCTGACAAGAAGCAGTGGTTTATTCTGGCTCACAGTTCTAGGGAATCATTCCCTCCTTTCCAGGAAGACCTGGCATCTGGGGGAAGGCACAGAGGCAGGAGCAGGACCCAGCCCATCATACTGCATTGTAATCAGGAAGCACAGGGAGAAAGAAGTTAAAGTGGGTCTTCTCATCTCAGTTAACTCCATCCAGATAATCCCTCACAAGCACATCCCAGAGGTGTGTCTATTGGGAGATTCAAGTCTATGAAGATGACAATCAATATCACTATAACTATAAAGGGGATGTGGACACAAAGAGCACCCACACAGACATCCTCTCACTTGATGTGAGGCTCTAGGGTACCTAAAGACAGGAGCCGAGGCAGGATGCACGGCCAATGGGTGGGAACTTACTCTAGGATGGACGCCTGCTTTGTGGCCTATGACTGGACATTTGCTTAGCCTTTCCCTCTCCACTGTGCTCTGTACCTCAGCCTAGTCCTGTGATATAAGGCTGGCCTGGTAAGAATGGGCCCTGATGGTGTGGCTGGTCCAGGGGACCAGGACAGTGATGACCGTGCTAGCATCTGGACTTCTGTGAAAACAGTGAACCCCCTCTTACTGCTACATCCTGCAAGCCTACCCAAAAGGAAAAAAATCTCATCTCTCTCTTCTCTCTTCAGGCAATGCCTGAGCCAGAAGACCCTATTCAGAGGGTGGACACAGCACACACAGAGCTCCCCAGAAAGGCTGCATTTAAATGAAGTTTCCAGTTGGAGTCTGAGGCTGGACACATAACCTCACATAACAAGCTCCCAGGAGACAGTGATGCTCTGGTCTAGGAAATACACACACACACACACACACACACACACACGCACGCACGCACACACACACACACTGCCCACCCCCTGGAATCCTCCCCTCTCCACTCAGCTCTAGATTTCCTCCACATTCTCACACTGCGGGTGTCAGGTAAAGCTGAGCCACTCAGTGAAGGGTTGTGACCTGGGCACTGACAATGTGTTCCCCGGGGCCATAGCTGAGGCGAAGAGCAAGCCCTGCACCATCTTAAGCATCCTGGAAAGGAACTGAACTGGGCAGGCAGAGGCTGAGCCATGGCTGCTCCGCCGTGGGAGCTGCAGGGGCAGAACAGGAGGGGGCTGAATCGTGTTATCAGCTTCAGGTCCTTCTGAATTACAGGAGCCCACAATTGTCCTTGTGGCTTTAGGCAATGTGAACGGAATACAAGAGCCAGCCAGGTCTGCTCTACTCCCACTCCTCAGTCCAGAGTCAGGCACCCAAGGCCCTGGCCTAGTGTGACTTACCATGACCCTTGCTGGCTGACGACCGAATCAAGTACTAGAGTGCCTCAAGCGATTGGTCCCAGACCCTCCACTTAGTGGCAGATGGGCCTTACATTGAGATGCTGTCCAATGCTTTTTGCTAGACAGGCTCCACCTCAGGGACCAGGGTTCCAGTGGAGATGTGCTTTGCACTTGCATCATCGTCTGTAGACTTGTTTATTCTTGTGGCATCTCTGTGAGAGGGGGGAGCAGGCTCTACTTTCTTCACGTCACAGATAGAAGGGCTAAGGGCAGAAGAGATGAGACTGAACCAAGCTTTCCTTTTGGAGAAGGTCCACCCTAGAGTCTGATCTCCTGGCTCAAGTCTTCTTGGTGGCTCAGCTCTGGCCCCACTAGGAGCTGAGGAAGCAATTGGAGCAACATTGTTATTGTTACCCAGATCCCAACAGCATACATGCATGAATCACTATCTGGATTTAAGGAGGCCCTACGGTCTTTGACCACCGTGCCACCTTGAACATAAGTCCATATTACCTTGAACACGACTCTTCCAGAAGTGATGGGGGCTGAGATAGAGGCACCCACACTCCTCCTGCCTGAGGACCCCAAGGATCACTCCTCAGACCTGCTATTGTCAAGAGAACATTTATTTTATTCAATCAGCTCCAACAGGTGTCAGGGACCTCCACTATGTCCAGCCTGGACAGCCATTTGTGTGCACTCCTGAGAAGCCATAGGGGAACTCTGTCTTCTTTCCACTGCCCCCAAAATGCAAAGACCTAAGACCCCCAGCATCCTTTATTGATCTAAGAATCCAACCGACAGCCCAGTGCACCCTCCTTCGCACACCTCCCAGCCCCCCACAATCTCCAGCATTTATTTCATCAGCCAGTTGACAAGTGTTTCCTGAGAGTTAGGAGCCTAGCCCTGTGCTAGACCCACTTGGTGTTGAAAAAAAAGAAATGACAGCCCCTTGCCCTCAGGGAGCTCAAAGTCTAGTTGGGGACTCAAAGCACACATGCATAAACACAGCACATACACAGAAGAAACAAGCATAAGACTAGAGACAGCATGTAGTAGTCGAGGGAGACACAATGTGTTTACATGTTCAGAGGAGGGAGTGCAAGCCGGGTGGGCTGGAAGGCTTAGCCCTGGTGGGTAAGGAAGGCTCAGCAGAGAGGAGGAGAGGAAGGGAGACACTTCAAGTAGCACAGGGAAAGCACAGCACAGTTATGGCAGGGAAGAGATATGCTGGACAGTTAGCTGAGGGACATGGCAAGGGCGCCTCTAGAGCGGCCAAGGATATGACCTGCATGGAAGGCCCTGGAGTGTGGAATACCTTTCTCAGATCTCTGAGCACTCAGAAGCTCCAGAATGAGGCACAAGGGGTTCAGGAAGAACCTTTGATCCAAACTGCATCAGACACAGGAGCAAAAAGTCCCAGGTCAGGAGTCACAGGTTTCTACCCTCTGGCCCTTGTTCTGAATGGTTCCTTCTGGAGAGGTGGGGAAGCACTCACAGGCTCCCAGCTGACTTGCTCAGATGTAAAGACAGGAGTCCCTAACCAGCAGTGGCCCAGAACCCACTCTCCTCTGCTTGAACCCCTGCTCATCTGAGGGACACACAGCTCATCCACTGGCCTTTCCCACTCTTCAGAAGCACAGACGCCAGTCACCAAGCCCTGGTGCTCACCAACCCCAGCCTTCCCAGGTGAGACCTGATGGAGCTGCACAGAGGGCCAAGCAGGACAGAAGCAGGATTCCTTCTACCTGGGCTATACTCTGAGAAAACACAATGATTTACCAGCCCTTCAGCAGTCCAGCCTCCCCTGAGACTTCACAGTGAAATCACAACCAAAGTCAAGCAGAAGGTTCCACTGTGGAAACCTACAGCCTGTCAGAAACAGAAAGGAGAGGAGTAACCAAGACTGGGCACCTTGAGGGGTGTCAGGGGAAGGGAAATTAGGTTGTAGAACATAGTGTTTTGTTAGTTAGATTGGGGAGAAGGGATGGACCAAAAGGGTCTCTGCCTCAAAATTCTTTATTCCCCAATAAGGGAGGGAGAAAAGGAGGAGAGACGCAGGACTTGTGTAACACCCTTGATGGAGGAAGGGAAGGGCGGCAGATAAAGCCCCAGGGCTGAGGTCTTCAGTCTGCAGACCAGAGACTCCTGAAATGGGATTTTAAGTCCTACATGAGCATGTGTGTTCTCCTGGGAGAAGGTCCACAGCCCCATCAGATTATAAATGGTCACATGACCCTGAATTGTTAACCTTTCTAGCTCAGAAAGGATATGGAAGCCTAGGGGTACTGTTCACATCTTGGGGGAAGCTTGGCATCTCAAGCCAGGTCTGCCATCAACTTGCTTTGTCAGCATAGAACAGTCACTTCTTGTCTCTGACCTTCAGCCAAGTAGTGGGTCATGCTGGAGCAGAGAAACCAGCTCTCCACATGGGTGCCATTCCTGCTTCCACACAGCAGTTGAGCTCCGTGGTCAGACATGGAAACTGTCTCTAATTCCAGCCTCCACTAAGAAAGGGCACCTCCAGAGGTAGGTCTTCTGAGGAGTCACGTCCTCATGCCACGGTGCCAGGTCCCCTGGGACTCTGTCCCTAGTCTCCATGCCCAGATGTGCCCTGCGCATCCTAGGTCATGAGGTCCTGTGCATTTCACATCTGTTCAAAGAAACACTGAGATCAGGATCAAGTATGCAGTAATGTCATGGCCCTGCCCACCCACCCTCTGGAATAAGTGGGCATGTTCAATTGACTCGCTCTAAATCTATCTGATTCTTTGAGCCAACTCTCTTAGCCCCCTACAAAGGTATGCCAAGATTATTACCCCATTTAAACACAAGATACCTTGGGTTCTGGCTATTTGAGTGACTAACTCCAAATGTACTAGGATCTTGTTAAGTATTATTTTCTACCCCCAATACTAACCCTTATTACAATAGCCACCATTGTTCTTGAACAAATGCCAGTGTGGTCCCAGAAGAGCCACACGGCGAGAGCAAAGGGGACAGGTCTCCTGCCCATAGCAGCGGCCTAGTAGGAAGCAAGGGCAGAGGGGCCAGAGGTCCAGTTCCCATAGTTCAGCAACAAAGCTGAAGGGACCTGGGGTCCAGAATCCCAAACAAAACCCAGACCTGATCCAGTCTAGCACCAATTATTAACTGTGATTAGGAACAAGCTTAGGCAAACTTTGATTTCCTTGTGTGTGGACAGCAGAGAAGGCCAGTGCCTGGGTGACCACCTGCACTGAGGGATCATGGGAG
Source organism: Rhizomys pruinosus (assembly GCA_009823505.1). Taxonomy (NCBI): domain Eukaryota; kingdom Metazoa; phylum Chordata; class Mammalia; order Rodentia; family Spalacidae; genus Rhizomys; species Rhizomys pruinosus. The sequence goes on from VZQC01000314.1 coordinate 46,289, forward strand.
CAAGTCCCAGTTCTCATTCTCACCTGGTAACCCTGACCTGTGGTCTTAGCTGGGGCCTCATCCTATTTTGCCCAGGCCTGGGGTCCTCCCAAAAGTGAAGCAGAGCAGCTCCCAAGGCTAATTAGCAAAACTTCTCTGGACAAATGACCTCATGCTCTCATATCAGCATAAAGCTCTGCAACACCCCAAAAAGGAGGAGGAGGAATCCTCTTATCTTCACCCCTAAACTTAGAGATGAGCAAACTGAGACATGAAATGAAACGGCTTCTCAAGGTCACCAGACGGTGGGTACAAGGGGTTAAGGCCTAGGGAGACGAGCTCCTGCCTAGGGACTGTGGGAAGTGGCCCTCTCCAAGTTGCTCTCAAGTGTGACATGCTGGGAATGACCTTAAGCAGCTGTCACAGAGATCCGCACACGCCCCACCACCTACTTCTGACCTGGAGAACTAACGGTGCGTGCTCAATCTCCACTCCCACCACCCGCAAACCAAGGGGGACTCTGGCCCGTGCTGTGGGTCTCACCTGCTCTAGGCTGCAGGAGCCTGAGGAGGCAAACCAACGCAGGATCCCAAAGCAGCTGCATGCAGCCAGCCAGAGGGTCCAGAGGGAGTGAGGAGAGAGGCAGGCCCAAGCCCCTTCAACACCCCAAGCCGGCCCCCTCCTGCTGAAAGCCCATCCAGAGAGGGGACCACAGCCCGGCGCCAGCCCCAGCACCCTGGGATGCGGCTCCAGACGTGGAGGCTGGCAAAGGAGGGAAGCCCCGTGCGCATCATAGCACGCGGCTTAAATGGGCCGCCGGGCCCTCGGGGGCGTGGCCGTGGCTGCGCTGGTGGGTCTTGAGTGAGCCCTCCCGAGCAAAGCTCTTGCCACAGCGGGGGCAGAAGTAGGGTCGCCGCTCCCCGAAGACGCCAGGGCGGCGCGGGTGCGGCGCGGGCAATCGCGCGTGGGTGCGCTGGTGGTTGAGCAGGAAACGCGGCTCGCGGAAGCAACGGCCACACTGTGCGCACTGGTGTGGCTTCTCGCCGCTGTGGATGCGCTGGTGCGTGAGCAGGTTCTGCTTGAGGCTGAAGCAGCGGCCGCACTCGGGGCAGGGGAAGGGCCGCTCGCCCGTGTGCGTGCGCTGGTGCACCTCAAGGTTGTGTTTGACGCTGAAGGCCTTGCCACACTCGGGACACACGAAGGCCGCCACGCGGCCCGCCCCGGCGTGCGCCTTCTGGTGCCTCACCAGGCTGGGCTGCTGGGAGAAGGTCTGGCCGCACAGCGGGCAGCGGTGGGACTGTTCCTCCGCAGGGTGGTGGATGACCAGGCCTTGCTCGTCCCCCAGACACTCCTCCCCGTCCCCCGCAGGGGACCCTCCCCCGGAGGACACCAGCTCGGTCATGGGATCTTGCAGATGCAATCACCAGCCCCTGGAGAAGCAGAAGTGGAGAGAGGAGTCAAGGAAGACCCAGGGTCAGCCATTCCCTAGCCTGAGGACCCACGCACTTCCCACAGCCTCCAGCGTTTGCCTGGCTACAGTTCTGTAGCTTCTTCTCACCACAGACCGTCATCCTGGGCTTTTCTCAAGAGCAACCTCCTCCTAGAAGCCTTCCCTGACTTCTCTAGCATCCTCCTGCAGCCTGCTGCCCAGATCCTTTTCATCACCCTGCTTTCTGTTAATAGAGTCCCCAAACCGTGGGCCTGACACACACGAGACATGGAATAAATGCTGATGGGGAAGTTATCCTTTGCCTCTCCAACCAGATTCCCAAGGAAGACTTGAGGGGTGAACCCCAAACTTGCTGGCAAGGTGGCTGAAACCAGGGAACAAAAGAAAACCCTATAAACTTGAAAGTGAAGCTCCCTGGGTTAAACATTAAAGGGAGTGCCTCTTTGTTTAACAAGATGGAGGATCACTGAAGCAAAGCAAGGCACTAGGGGGCCAGGCCTGGTCCAAAGGCTGAGGAACACCCTCAGTGCTCCACAGACATCCCCAGCACTGAGCTCTCTGCATGCCTAGTGCCCCCTAACCACTCTCTTCCTAGGCCACTCTGTTCCTCTGAAGTAGTGTCCCACTTCCTCACAACAGCCCCAAAGAAGGGGCAGGACAGTGTTGCTGAGCCCACGATGTAAATGACAACTGAGGCTGGGAAAAGTCAACACACTTATCCAAGGTCACACAGCAAGGTGAGCCAGGACTAGGCCCTAAGTCTCCTAACTCACTGCTGAAAGAGCTTCACTACACCAGCTGCTTAGCAACTAAACACGCCTTACACACATACATACACGCCCAGCCACTGCAGACCTGTCCATTCTCAGTGTCACTGTTCCTGTAGGGCGCCTGCCCCTGGGGGGCACTGTGCATGGCCCGGCTCCCATGCTCTGTACGCACTGGGCCCACTCCACTCACCCCCCCCCCATCAGAGAAGCTTGCTCAGGGTTTCTCTCAAACCCACCCCTCCACCCCCACAAGCCTTCTACACACCTCCAGCCTCAGTCAATCTACCTGCAGAGTGGGGTGTCAGAGATACCCACTCAGTCTCCCCCTGCCTCAGGCCAGAGTGGAACAGGCACCCACCCTAGAGAAGGTGACACATACCAATGGTCACAGACCCCACCCACAATCTTTCCCCAGAGAGGTGCACTGACATTTGCAAAGACAGACCATCGAAGTCTCCTCAGAGCCTGGCCCTGTCTCTAGGCAGCCTCCCAGCCTTCCTCACTAGACCCCTGACCACCGGGACCAGAGGGCCCAAGCGCGTGGCCCCAGTCCCTCTCTTAAGTTCCCCCACCCCGAGCCACACTCACAGCCCAGCCTGCTCCCTGCTGCCTTCTCCAGCGGCGGCTCTTTCCTCCAGAATCTGAGCCGCCCAACGAATATATGGTAACTCTCCCCGCAGCCACTCCCGCGCCCCTTCTTCCCCGCCCCCATAAAGCCCGCAAGCCTCCCGCAACGTCGGTCTGGACAAACAGCTGCCTTAATCGGCAGAGCTCACTCCGCTCCGTCCGACACACACCCCCGACCCCCTCAGCCTTGCCAACTCTTGGGGCCTGAACGACCCTGCTGTGCGTCGCAGCCCCACCCCCACCAAAATACGTAGGCCGCCACCCCGCTGCCGCAGCCCACCCCGCCCGGCTGCCAGCCCCGGCTCCCTGGGGGAATTCATGACACGCACCCCACCCCCGCGCCCGCAGCGCCCCCCACGGAACCACACGACCCTGAATAAACAGATAATAAGCAGCACTGCCACTCCCAGAAAAGGGCTGCATGGCTCCGGGGAAATACGGTAGCACGCCCGCAATGACCACCACCCCCCCCCCAGGGTCCCGCACTGGCCTCGATAAATACGGTAGCCTCCCTAGAGTCCTCGGCCCGGGCTGGGGACTCACATGGCGCCGCCTCTGGAGCCGTCGCCTGTGCTGCAGCGCCGCAGTCGCCAACGTCGCCGCAGCCGCACAGCAGCCCCGTGAGGCTGGGAGGTCTAACTCGCCAAAAACCTGGCTGGCGGGAAAAGAAGGCTGCGAGCGCTGCGCCTGCCAACGCAAGAGAGGGGACCAGAGTCTGGGGCAAGCATGCCCGCAGGACGGGTCACCCCAAGTCTCCTGGGCCCGCGCCCCAGCCATCCCTCTTTCCCAGAGGAGGAGCGCCATCTTCATCTCCCTCCGCTCAAAGCTGGAGTAGCCTGGCCAGGCCCAGGAGCCGCCCCAGTACCTGGAAAGCAGGGTTGGGGCTCTTAGAGCCGCGCCTTAATCTAGAGGAGAGGGGCCCTGGAAACAGAGGCTCCAGCGCTGGGGAGTCTCCGAGCCCTGACTTCCTGTGCCAAAGACCACGGTCAAAGTAGCCAGCTTTAGCACAGTCCACCCTGCTGTACCAACTGGGTCACCTCACTAGAGTAACCACGGGAAGTGGAGGAAGGAAGGACACCCTCTGAACTCCCCTCCTGGACAGAACTGAGTCTACTGTGATCAAGCCAAAGACGTCCCTATAAAAGAGCTATTTGTAATCCCCAGAGAAGTGGCAGGTGTGAGAGGCAGCACTTAATTCCCGATTCCCACAGCCCTTTAATAACCCCTGGCTGTCCATAGCCTGGCTTTTTACACCATCCTTCCTTGTGTATTATCTTGTGGGAACTTCCCACAGCCATGAGCAGCTAGGCCTGGACAGGTGTTAGTTATTATCCCACTTTATAGATGGGAAAGGGTCCTGGAATTCGCCCTGGACTGATAAGGAGGCAGGCCTGAGAGTAAGGTGATTTCAAAATTGTAATCGCTAGGGAAATGGTCAATAGATTTTCTCTCTGAGGCCCCTCAGTAGCCACAAGACAAAGAAAGTGATGGGGACTTCCTAAAACCCAAGTGGGGCTGTAATCTGTAGTGTTTTGCCTCCATGCATGGAAGTATGCCACATGTAAGCAATGCCTAAGGAGTCCAGAAGAGGGCGGCAGATGATGGAGCATGACTGTTAGGTAGGGAAGCTGTGTGATGGGATTCGGGAGACCTGGACCCCTGGGTGCCATGAACCGTCTACCCCATGGCTCCCCAGGTTTCCAGTGTACCTAAAGAATTCTTCCATACTCGGGGCAGTAGGCCTGGAAGCCATGCCCACCCACTTTCAGTTTACTTAGGACCAGCGTGTCTCAATGAGTCCACCATTCCCCAGTGAGGACTGCCCCCTCCAGCCCTGCACAACCTCACAAGGCCCATGGCCTATGAGTTAGACAGCCCAGAAACACTGGCATCTTAGACAGTGACAATAGGGAGGGGATGAAGGAAGCCAAAGAACAGATGGAGATTTAACCTGTACCAGGGCCAAGTGTGGAGTTCCCATCCCATGCACCTCTGACCTCTGACAGCCACAGCACACCCACACTTCCTCCAGCTCCAGCTCCTGCTACAGAAGCTGTTACTTACCAGGGAAACTGGTTTTCCTCTCCAGCAGGCCACAAGGGATGTGGCAACACAGTGAAGAACAAGGTTTTCAAAAGTTTCAAAAGCAAATACAGTAACACACTGAAAGATAGTACCCACAATTTTTTTTATTTTTATTTTATGTGTATGAGTGTTTTGCCTCCATGTATGGAAGTATACCACATGTATGCAATGCCTAGGGAGTCCAGAAGAGGGTGTCAGAACTGGAATTAAGGATGGGTGTTAGCCAGGAATTGAACCTGAGTCCCCTGCAAGAGCAACCAGTGCTCTTAATAGCTGAGCCATCTCTCCATCCCAGTACCCAAAATTTTTAAATATTTTGGTGGTGGTGGTGTTGTGTGTGTGTGTGTGTGTGTGTGTGTGTGTGTGTGTGTATTCCCTGCATGTAAGTGTAGCCATGCCATGCAATGCCCTCAGAGGTCAGAGGAGTTGGATCCCCTGAAACTGGAGTTATGGACAGCTGTTAGCCACCATGTGGGTGCTGGGAATCAAACCTGGGTCCTCTGTAAGACCAGTTCAGTGCTTTTACCACTGAGCAATCTCTCCAACCCTATACCCACATTTTTAGCAGTATTTTCTAGGTAAACTGTGCCAAAATAGAAGAAAAAGACACAGCCAGGGACTGGGGATGGGACACGCATAGGACCATCCAAAACCCTGTCTGTGGGGAACACCAGAAGGATGAAAGCCAAATTTCAGCTGAGTGACCTCCTCTGATTTCACACACATGCACCGCGCCCACCTCCCCCTGCTGGATCCCATGCTCCTATGTTGTGGCAAATGGAATCAAAAGACAATGGGGCAACATTCTGCAGACACAGCCATGCTTCTTCAGGCAGGGCAGTGGCCCACATGTGGTCACCACCATCCTGTGAAGGTCCTGAGATAGCTGGGCAAAAGGTCAGAGGTTCCTGTATGGGTGTAGAGGCTAATTCAGCAAGCCCTGTTCAGTCCCTGTGCTGCATGCAGCCTGAGCATGCTAGACAGCCAAACAGAAGGCTCTGGGGCCTCCCCGAGGCCCTTACAGGTCATTGCACTGGCCATCCTTGGGCTCCATCTTTGGGCTCCTCCATCCTCCTCCACAGGGATGCATCTCCAGGACTCCACCTCCCATTTTCTTCCAATGAGTTCTTTCCGTTCCCAGGCATCAGACAGTGCTCCCTAACACCTCTCATCAAAGTACCAAATTTGGAACTGAGCACACTTGCATCCTCCCCATCGGATCGTGAACATCCAAGGGCAGTGTGGTGGTTTAAATGGGAAATGTCCCCATAGGCGCAAGTATTGAATGCTTGGTCTCCAGGTGTGGTGCTGTGTGGGAAGGTTGTGGAACCTTCAGGAAGACATCACTGGAGGAGGCTTTGAGAGTGCATTGCTCTCTCTGCTGTTTGTGGGTGAAGACGTGAGGTCTGAGCTTCCTGCTCTGCCAGCCTGCTACCACTCCTCCCACACCATCATGGATGCCCTTCGGAGCAGTAAGCCTGGCCTGGGTAGCTCCAGTTGTCATCTTAACAGACCTGAGAGGCAGGCACCTCAGTCAAGGGATTTGCTCCATCAGATTGACCTATGTATTTTCTTAGTGACTGATTGGTGGAGGATGGCCTGTCCTAGTATGGGTCATGTCACCTCTGGGCACCTGGGCCTGGGCTTATAAGAAAGGTAGTTGAGCAAGCCAAGGGAAGCAAGCCAGTAAGAGACATTTCCCCACGGTCTCTCAGTTCCTGCCTTGGGTTCCAGCCCTGACTTCCCCACTTGGAAGAGTGAGATGAAATAAACAATTTTCTCCTCAAGTTGGTTTTGATCAGTGCTTTTATTGCAGCAACAGAAAGCAGACCAAGACATAAGTAGCCAAAATAAACTTCTCCATAAGTTGCATTTGGGCATGGTGTTTTATCACAGTAGCAACAAAGTGACTATTACAGGCAGAGACCAAGTCTTTAGCATCCTTCTTGCCCAAGTATCCAGCATGGAATAGGTCCTCAGTCAATGTCCAGTGAGTGAATTCACACACGCTACATAAGATGGCTCACTGGGCCATAAAGGAAAGATGAGAAATGAGGAGTTGTAAGCTGAACTACAAGTCCAGCTGTAACTTTGAAGGCCAAAGGGCTGTAGATGTGGGGCTCTGGTTATGAGACACCATCCACTCCAAAGTTCTTTCATTTTCACTAAAACTCAAGACATGATCTATGACATCAATTCTGCCAACCCCTTAACCTCATGACAGACATACTGAACATGGGAACGGCTCATTCCTTTTACACTTTGAATACAATGTCCTCCTCTTCCTCGAAGGCTCGACTACTCCATGGATTCATATGATGCAGTGTAGGGAGATGATGGAAGGTGGGAGGTGGGGCCTGGCTGGAGGATGACACACCTGGCCCCGTCTGTCTTTCTGCTTCTTACTCTGCAGTGAGCAGCCCCTTCACTCGACACCATATTTTGCCTCCCCTTATGCCCAAAGCTATGGAACCAGCAGACTATGGACTGCAGTCTCTGAAACCCTGAGCCCAAATAAGTAGTAAGTCCCTAGGACTTCAAGTTGTTTTTCACAGGTATTTTCATAGCAGCAAAAAATAAAAAGTAATAATAAAATAAATAACAATTCCTCATAGAGACTGATCCTAGCGCCTTTCTTCTCTCCATAGCTACAGGTGCTCTGCTAGGAGCCATGCATCGGACTTATTAAAGTATCAGCAACCATCCGCCGAGTGCTTGCTGCATGCTTGGCACTTCGTTACAGGCCTTGACAGCTCCAGTCCGAGAGCCGTGAGTCTATCCTCTACTCCTAACAACAGCAAGCTTCTTTCTAGATTTGGGCCATAGGTAAAGACAAGTGAAGGAGGGAGAGAGAAGGCTTCTGGCTTTTTGCCAATGGGAGCCTCATTCTCAAGCTGTGTTAGTGCCCCATGTGGCTATTTAATATAAACTAAAGTTACAATTCAGGGTTTGGTATGAGGAGTTGATTTGATTTTTGAAACAGGGTCTCATGAAAACAGAATGTATAGACCAAGATGACCATGAATTCCTGATCCTCCTGCTACCTCCTAAGCATCAAGGTTAAGAGAGGTGCATAGTGTGTGCGTAGTTTTATGCAGTGCTGGAGATAGAACCCGGGGTTTCATGCATGCTAGGCAAGCACTCTACCAATTGAGCTGCATCCCCAGGCCACAGTTTTAAATGTTTAATAGCCACATGTAGCTAGTGACTAGATATTGGACAACACAGATATAATTCATATATATTTCATAATCAAACAATGTTTTGTTGGACAGAGCTGCCCTGTAACACTCCCCCCACCACCACCACCACCATGTATAGGACTATTCTCTGAACCAAGCAATAGCCATCTTCAGGTCAGCTGTGCTAGCTTGCAAAAGATCATCACAGCTGGGCTTCTTGACTGTTGACCTCCCCTCATAGGAGGGGCAGGGAGCATCATGGGACCCCTGCCTGAGCATCCAGACACTATTCCCAACCTGTTGTGGCCAATTCTGCTGTGACTGCACATGGCCTGGAAGGCTAGAGTATATAGACTGGTGAAGTCTCAAGGAAGGGAGCCTCTGTGCATCTATAGGGAAGCCATCATGCAGGCTGGGCAAACATTCATGTATGTAACTCCTCCCCCGCTGCTCTGTAAGTAAGGCCAATAAACCCTCTACTTCCCCAGGGTAAACTTCAGTGGAACTGTACCTTGGATTATTGTTGGGATCAAGAAAGGAGCAGCTGCTTACATCTTCCCCAGGGAAGGAATTTTAGCAACACACCCCAAACCTGGCAACCCAGGAGATTCCAGCCATCTTTCCCCAAAGGGAACCCTAAGGCATGTCACTCATTTTCCTCTCTGCACTGCTCCTTCCTCCTCTAGGACACACAGTGATATACGGCAACATACTATTTTTGGCCCCAATGCTCTTCCTGCCAAAAGGCAAAGATGTTTATGAGACTCAAACCATGTTGAAAATGTTTCAGAACTGCTCTCTACTCTGTCAGCATTTCCACCAAAGCTCCTTGCTCTTTCTAAGTTTCCAAGGACGTGTACCTACAGGGCAGCTGCTCCTCTGACCCTGGCAACCCCCTCTCCCTCAGGGAAGTTCCTTGTGGCAGATCAACCCGTGAGGCTTGGCAGTGGGCACCAAACTCTCCCAAGGGCCCTGACCCCTTTCCTGTCAGACCCCATGCTCTTGCTTCTTGCCAAAGGACAACCATTCTCCACACACTGAGACATCGGACTTAGCTCTCAACTGCTCTTAACAAGGGCAGTTCCAGGAATCCAGTCCTACCCAGCTTGGGCCCAGGGCCACTACAGACTTGCACTTACCTGGAAGAGGACGGCATAGAAATCTTTAGGCTCTTTCTTTCCCAAGGTTTAGTTCCTGTGTGACCCCTTAATCTATGCAATGCCACTGTCTCCATCATAAACCGCTATGCCTTCTCTTCCTCAGTATTCTGACTCATGTTAAAACGAAAGGGAGTGACCACTGAAGTGGACGGTGCCCTGCTGCCCTTGGATCAGCCTACAGTTGTGACAACAGAGAAAGCTTGGGCTAATAGGCCTGGGACCAGTTATCAATCTAGAATATGGCGTGGTGAGAAAGTCATGGCCATCTTTCCTTTGTGACAAATGGCAATGTCACTGCCCAGCTTATATCCCTGACCTCATGTGATTAAATGAGATATTAAGAAAGCCTTGTTAATAAAGCCAGGGCTGAAAACTATTTGTCTAAGAGTTGACCACAGGTTGTTATAAATCATGCAGTACACCAAATTGATTTCACATGAGTGTCCTTGAGCACAGGCAGGGCCATATTTTAACCATCTAGCATGAGGCCTGGCATGCAGACCCATTGGTGAGCCAGTGCTCTGTAGTCCAGATCTGGTGTGCATCAATGTGCCTGTATACTGGTAAGTCATCCCTCTGGGAGACATGACCCTGTCTACCTTGTGACCCTGTGAGAGGGTCAGTCACCTAGGGAGGTTAGTCTCAAGATCAGCCTGATGACAAAGGAAGCAAATGACTTTGGTCACCCATTAAAACCCACTTCTTCCACCATAGAAGTGGGTTTTAATGGGTGGCAGGGCACAGGGCACCTGCTGGGCAGGGCAGGGCAGGCTGGGAGGGGGAATGGAGAAGAGTACGGCATTACAGAGGCAGGGGAGCAGTTTGGGGTGTGGGTCAGAGGGGGTGGCAGGAAAACCCTTCCGAGTTGGCTTCCTGTTGGTCTAGTGTGGGTATGCACCCAGTTTATGATCAAAGAACTGGACTAGAAGGAGCGGCTCAGGCTGACCACTAAGCATCGCTGGCTACTCTGTTTACAGGGAAGTTCTAATGGCAGTGAGGGTCTTATTTGTCCTTCCTAACACCTTACCTGTCTTTCTGCAACACTACAACAAAAGCTTCTCCCAAATGAAATGCCTTAATCTATAATGATCTAGAGAGTGGTCACTGGAAGCCAAACTGAACTAGGCACTGCTGAGCATCCCCATGAAGACACAGGCCCCAGAAGACCAGCAGTGCAGTTCTCCTCCTCCATCAAGCATTCTGGGTCCCACCTTCCTCCCCAGCTACCTAGTCCTGGTACCTCAACATCCACCTCCACCCCCTGGAAAGAATCTATCCAATGCCACAGCCAGAGCTGGAGCCCAGGCTTCTGTCAGCATCAAGACCTCAGCCACTCTGCTTTGGAAGAGCCTGAGAGGCGACTGCAAAGGAATGGGGACCAGGGCATGCTCAGTATATGAGTAGAGCCATGAAACAGACAAGAGTAGAAGGCAGAAAACTGCCTTCTGGCCTGGTCAAGACATGGGGTGCAGAATGTTTAGATTGCAAAAGCTCCTACCCAGGTCTTGGGGAGGGGGTGGGCAGAACCATCCCAGGAGATCACACAGCCATGCTCCAGCAAGCCTGGCTCAGAAAGGACAATAACACCATGAATATTCAGTCCTTCATTGTTCTCTTCTTCAACACTAGGGTGGATAGGGATCCGAGTCAGTCACATCCACCCACACAATTGGCTCGGACAGCCCACTCTTGTACAGCCACCTAACTCCCCAAGCAGTCAAGCCATGGCTGAGACCACCTGCCTACACCTCAGCCCCTAACCATCACACACACACACACACCACTTCGATGGGCAGGATCTCCCATACCTAGTACCCTGCATAGCGTGAAGGCCCCTCAACCATCCAGTGCTTCCACAGAAGACCATGAAGTGCTGCCACTGTACTGGGTGCTGGGAAATGCTGTTCCCCTCTAGCCACTGCCTTTGGCCCATTCTCCACATCCTGGAGTCTGTCACCTTTTCATGGGGTCCACCGCCCCCTCCAGGCCATCCTGCAGCCTGTGTACCAGGCTAATACTACCACTCGGCAGTTCCAAACCACAAGGACCCTTTCCCAGGGCCCCCAGCAGCCCCTCAGTAACCACTTGAGGCTGGGAGCCACGTCTGGAAGGTGTACTAATGGACCCAGCCCATCATGGACACATCAAGGGTTGAGCGACTTAGCTCACCTCTCCCATAGGCATTTTTCCAAGTGCCCTTTGGGATGCTTCTGGAATACTGTTCTCAGGCCTCAGAACCTCCAGGAGCCTTTTAATGGGCTCTCACTCAAGAGCATGGTCAGCATTCCCAGCCATCCATCCTGTTCCCCACAAGCGCCCTCAGGCCCACACACTCCACCACACACCACCATCAGCCACACAGGGCGCACTACAATTCCTCTTCCTCCTCCGGGGCGGGGTTGGGTGCCAGGGCTCCACGGTGCACACGCTGGTGCTTGAGCAGGTGCTGCTTTTGGCGGAAGCCGCGGCCACAGGCGGTGCACTGATAGGGCCTCTCCCCGGTGTGGTTGCGCAGGTGTCGCGTGAGGTTGGGCTTCTGGCTGAAGCAGCGGCCACAGTCTGGACACGAGTAGGGCCGCTCGCCGGTGTGGATGCGCTGGTGGATGGTAAGTGCCGACCACCACGAGAAGCTTTTGCCACACTCATTGCAGATGAACTGGCGCTGGTCGCTGGGCCCGGACGGGCCCGTGCCTTCCGGGCCACACAGCACTCCCGTGGAACCCTGGGAACCAGGTACCTCAGCTTGAGACCCAGAGGCAAGCTCCCGTCGTCGCTGGAGTGCAGCCCGGGAGTTGAGTAGCTCGGCAGCGGCGTGCACGCGCTGGTGGGCCCGGAGCGCCGCGCGGCTGGGGCAGCTCTGGCCGCAACTGGTGCACTGCATGGCCTGGGCACCAGGCAGGTGCGTGCGCAGGTGCTTGAGCAGGTGCTGCTTCTGGCGGAAGCTGCGACCACAGTGTGGACACGGGTGAGGCCGCTCGCCCGTGTGGTTGCGCAGGTGCCGCGTGAGGTTGGGCTTCTGACTGAAGCGGCGGCCACACTCCGGGCAGGCATAGGGCCGCTCGCCGGTGTGGATGCGCTGGTGGATGTTCAGCGACGACCACCAAGTGAAGCTCTTGCCGCACTGGCTGCAGATGAACTGGCGCTGCTCGCCCGCACCCAAGCGACCGCGGGCCGCTAGCCGGACGCGGTGCTGGCCCCACCAGCCCGGGCAGAGCCCCAACCAGGCCCAGTCGGGGCGCCTCCTTGGAGACCCGGGGCGCAGACGCCAGGCGCGGCGCAGGGCAGCTTCTCGAAGCATCTCGTGCAGGCTGACGCGGGCGCCCAGGCGGTCCCGGGCATGGGCACGCTGGTGGATACGGAGGCCCACCTGGTGGCGGAAGCAGCGCTCGCATTCGGGACAGGCATGGACGGCAGGCCGAGAGTGGGTTTTCTGATGCTTGAGCAAGTGCTGCTTCTGACTGAAGCTCCTGGTGCACTCTGGGCAGCAGAAGGGCCTCTCGCCAGTGTGGTGCCGCTGGTGACGCACCAGGTTGGGCTTCTGGCTGAAGCGCTTGCCGCACTTGCTGCAGAGGTACGGCTTCTCCCCGGTGTGCGTGCGCTGGTGGATCTTCAGGGACGACCACCAGCTGAACCTCTTCCCGCAGTCCACGCACGCGAAGTGACCTCCGCTGGCAGAAAGAGCGGGGCTCAGAGGGCCAGGAGCCATCCCCGGGACTCGAGCGGCTGGCTGCATGTCCTGCTCACCCGGTGGGGCCCACCGTGGACCCCCAGGCTCTTCCTGTGCCCCCAGAGCCCAAGGCCGCCCCATGGTCCTGCATGGCAGGAGGCCTTGGTGCTGCTGGTATACGTTCTCCTTGCCCTGCGGTGCCAGAGTCAGCCTCTCTGGCTTCTCTTGCTTGATCTTCTTCACCAGTCCATCTCCTACCAGAAGCAAGGGGAGAAGTCAGGAAGATGTCACTGTGAGATGCAAAGAGCAAGGGAGAGAAGGATGCCAAGGGGGTGGAGAAGAATGGAGGCAAATAGCTTCAAAAGGGGAAAGATCAGGGAAAGAAAAAGAGCCGGATTGGGGAAGGCAGGAAGGACCCCACACCAAGCTGAGATGTGGAGAGAGAAGCAAACACTGTGAGAAGTAAGTGAATGGCTTCCTTGCCATTGCCAAGGGCATGGGGTCCCTCAAGCATGAGCTGTCTTCCTCCACTCAGGGCCCAGAGGATCCCGAGATGTTAGAGAAAACAACAGCCAGACTTCCTGACCTGGGGACCAATTAGATGGCCAAGTTTCAAAACTTACCATTCTTTTTTTAAGAGAGAGAGAGAGAGAGAATGTATGTGATGAATTGGAGGGTAATGAAGGTCAAAAGACAACAACTGTGTGGAATCCATTCTCTCCTACCTTTATAAAGATTCTGTGAGTTAACAGGTTGTCAGGCTGACACTGTACTTTACTCACAGACCTATCTCACCAGCCCCAAGCTTGCTCTTCTTTTTCTAGGAGGACCATGGGGGGGGGGGTTCTAGGCAAAGGCATACCCAGTCCCTAGGTGGTTGGGACCAGCACACCCTGGGTCACTGCCACTTCCTCTCCACTGCCTGGGCCCCTGCCCAATTCAGCAGCCATCACACTAACTAGGTCCCCCAATGTCTGGCAACCTCACTTTTCTTCCACAAAAACTAAGAATGAGAATGTAGGCCCCAAAGGCTCAGCATGGGAACAGATGTGGCTTTGGCCTTGTAGTAGAGGTGACCCAAAGGCCCAGAGGAGCTGCTACCAGGGCAGGCCTTACATCCAGGACGCATGGGTGTGAGGGGTGGAGGGTCGAGTGCCTAGCTAAGAAGCCATGGTGAAAACTGTGATTCCCTTCATGTGAATACCAAAGCTGGTACGACTAATCTGTGAATTAGAAACCACGATGCCTGTCCATTCAGGGGAATGGGTTCTGAGGTTCCCACAATGGTTTCCCTTGATGTGGGTACTGGTTACAGAAACAGGTTCTCTTTGTAACAATTTATGGAACTCATAATGTATGCACCTGTCTGTATGTGTGTTATATTCCCCTAAGAACCTCACACTCAATAAGACGGAGGCAAGATGAAACCATTGTGAACAAAGAAGAGAAAAAAAAAATCTTTGAACAATAAAGTTCAGCATTACAAAGGCAACAAATTCAAAGAAGCAGAAAAAAAAAGATGATAAAGATGAAAGGTTAAGACTTACAGGCCTTTTATAAGGAAGGGCTCAGAAAGGTACAGAAAGGATTCTAAAAACTCCTAAGATATCATGTACAGACTTGATATCATTAAATTTGAAAATCTATATAAAATAGATAATTTTGCAACATAAAGAGGGCTCAAGATCAGCTTTAAAAGATCCTGATTATACAAACTGGAAGAAATTAAAATGAAAACCAAAGTTCTGCCCTAAACTTGGGTAATAAATGACATGACTATATCAACATGTTCCATTAAAGTTCAAAGGAACGGTTATTCCCAGCTCTGGGACTATGCAATGACCAGAAGGAAAAGGAGGGAAATGAGTCTATCAGGTCAAGCTGGCTCTGGTAGAAATCAAGACCAGAATGGGATGGGCAGGGGGAAGTTGTATGTTGATTGTTCCTTGAACAGACACAAACATGCAAAGCAATTCAGCAAGATTAAAAATAATACCCTATCAAGGCCCAGGAAAGCAAGGATGGTTTGCTATAGCTGATGATACTATCTTATTAAAAATGAAAGATCAGCTGGGACATAGCACAATGTAGAGTCCTTGAGACTTGTCGCCAGTACTACCTGCACACACACACACACACACAGCAGGGGGAGCCCTTATACTATCCTCAACAGATTTGGGAAAAGTCATGATAGAATTCAACATCATTTCAGAATGGAGGGAAGGAAGGCAGGCATTAACAGACTAGGAATATAAGGAAAGATTTTTTTATTTATGATTTTTTACATGTATTGAGTGTACTGTTTGCATGTAGGTTGGTGCACCATTGTCGTGCAATGCTGTGGAGGTCAGAAGAGGGCATTGGATTCCCCTGGAACTGGACTTAAAGATGGTTCTTAGCCGCCATGTGGGTGCTGGGAATCGAACCCGAGTCCTCTGCAAGAGCAGTCAGCGCTCTTAACCACTGAGCCATCTCTCCAGCCCCATAAGGAAACATTTTAAGTTGGCAAGAGAGACATGCTGGACATTACAGCAAGCATTCTAACCAACAGCAAAAGAATAGAAGGCTATTTGCAGCCAGGCTTGGTGGCACACACCTTTAATCCTAGCATTTGGGAGGCACAGGCAGGTGGATCTCTGTGAGTTCAAGGTCAGCCTGGCCTACAGAGTGAATTCCAGGACAGCCAGAGCTACAGGGAGACCCTGTCTCAAAAAAGACCAAAAATAAATAAATAGATAGATAGATAGATGATAGATAAATAGATAAATAAATAATAGCTATTTGCATCAAAGACCCAAATAAGGATACCTACTACCATTTATTTCTTCAACCTTGAACTTGAGGAATGAGCCAAAGCGTCGGAGAGAAAAAAAGGGGAACTATACCAATATTGGAAGGAGGAGAAAACTCTCATTTGTTTATGAATATTAGCCTAGATGTGCAAAAGCATTCACTAATAAATGGAAATATAGGTCCAGCAAGCATACAAAATTAATCACTTTTAAGCTTGCTGGGGAGAATGCAAAATGATACAGCTTCTTTGGAAGACACTTTGCCAATTTCTTACAAAGTTATGATATAACCCAGCAATCATTGTTATGGGTACTGACCCAAATGGGTTCAAACAAGTTGTTTTCTTGAGTGTGGGAACAAAGGGACAAACTATGCTGTATCTATATAAGGAGGAATATTCAGCAATAAAAAGAAATAGATTCGGGCTAGAAAGATGGCTCAGCAGTTGCTTTACTTCCAGGACTGAAGAGATGGCTCAGCATTTAAAAATTCCTGCAGATGACTGGGGGTCAGTTCCCAGCACCCATGTTGGGCATCTCACAACCACCTGTAACTCCAGTTCCAGGGTATCTGATGCTTTCTTCTGGCCTCCAAAGGCATTTTGAGCACATGGAATATACTCACACAGACATACACATATACATGAATAAAAAACTTAATAAAAATTTTAAAATGGTTTTCACTCAGCTGGGATGGTGGCACATGTCTGAATCCCAGCACTCAGGAGACAAACACAAGCAGATCTCTGACACTGAGGCCAGCCCGGTCTACATAGCAAGTTTCAGGCCAGCTGGGCCTACTGGGAAACCCTCTTAAAAAAACAAAACAAAGCAAAAAAATCACTCTCTTCATAACAGGAAATACTATGCAGCAGTTGACAAGAAAACTATACATGCCAATGTCAAAAGATTTCCAAAACATTTAAAGAGAAAGAAAACAAAACAAGTTGAAGAAAACAGTATTAATCACCTGATGCAATTTGAAAAAAACAAAGCTTTGTGCAGGGCCGGGATGAGGCACACCAGCACGCAGATGGTCACCCTCCAATGCCACACAGAGGGCACAGGACTGCAGCTCCATTTTGTGTTGTTTGGATGTTTATGAGAATATTCAAATATTAAAAATGTTAATATTTTAGGGGATGGAGAGATGGCTCAGTGGTTAAGAGCACCGGCCGCTCTTGCAGAGGACCCAGGTTTGATTCCCAGCACCCACATGGCAGCTAAGAACCGTCTTTAACTCCAGTTCCAGGGGAATCCAATGCTCTCTTCTGACCACCGCAGCATTGCATGGCACGGGTGCACCAACCTACATGCAGACAGTACATTCATATATAAAATAATTTTTTTAAATGTTAATATTTCAAAGTTTTAGGGAATGGGGCCAGGAGAGATGGCTCAGTGATGGAAAGCACTGGGTGCTCTTGCAGAGGACCCAGGTTCAGCTGGCAGCACTCACATGGTGGCTAACTCTGGCTCCCGGGGATCCAACACCCTTTTCTAAACTCTGCAACCATTGCACAATATGGGTGCACTTACACACATGCAGGCCATACACTCACACACATAAAAATAAAAAATATAATTTGTTTTAAGTTTTAGGGAATGGAGAGATGGCTCCGTGGTTAAGAGCACTTACTGCTCTTTCAGAGGACTTGGGTTCAGTTCCCAGAACCCACACAGCAGCTAACAGTCATCCATAATTCTGCTTACAGAAGATAACCTCTTCTGGCCTCTGTGGGTAATGCATGCATGGGTCCACTTCCATACATGCGGGATAATATATACATACATGCATTATAATATACACAAAATAAAAAATAGTTTAATTTTAAAAAGGTTTAGAACTATGAAGAAAAAAAGTCTTCACTTCTGCTCTGATGTCCTTTAGCTCTAGGACCAAAGGACCTTTAGTTCTTATGCCATGGCCTGAAGTACCATCACAGGGCAAGGAATCATGGGAAGTGCTTTTAAGGAGCCTTAGCTGCACTGAAACTTAGGCAAAGGAAGTATTTAGTACCAAGGATCTAAACTGGAAGCCTGAGAGTGAACCTCAGGTATACTCAGAAGAGAAGAGATCAGTCCTTGACTGACGCAGTATCCACTAAATGACCCTCCACCCCCAAGTCAACACCATCCTGGTTAAACTTGATCTTGGTGTCCATCAGGTGGCTGCCCCCTCCAGCCATAAAGATAGCCCTGGACAGAGTTTCTCCCATACACCTGGCTGAAGACCCTGGGTGGGGGAGACACATAAGCCCAGCACAGGTCCCAGCAGGTCCCGCAGCTCAGGAAAAAGGTGTGCTTGAACTTCAGCCTGCCCCAGGGTTCCTTCCTTAGGACTCAAGTGTGATCAAAGCCTTCAGCTTATAGTAAATGTTCCTCAGTCAACGTAACAGAGAATAATGTTCTCTGTTCCCATAGACAGAGCTGCTAGCAAGAGCTGGGTGAGCTGCTCACAGCGCTGGGGACTGCTGCAGTACTGCAGAGCGCCTGTCTACAGCACATGACCAGGCAGGAAAATTTTCCACTCCAGACAGTGCTTGCCTGGGAAATCCCCAGGACTGCTCACTGGTGTCATCAGAGCAGATGAAAACCCTGAACTTGGAGAACTCAGAGTGACCTCGTGAGCTCTAGTGGCCTAGAATGAGGACAGCTTTGCTGATCAGTAAACAACAGAGCTGTCAGCAAATCGCCCAACCCAGAGTGCTCTTTTTACATGTCTGACCAGCCTTCAACCCCCAGCCCTGACACTTACAGCACACTGTGTCTCCTACCAGCCTGCTATGTGTCCCCCCACCCTGGCCTGGCTTTGCCATTTCTTTTGTTCCCCAAGTCTCTGTTTTTGATCTATTCTTTGAATGACCTTCAAAGTCCTGGTCCCTGCCTTGAAACTGCACATGCTAGATGACACTGAGAGCAACAACTTCCACTGGGTTCCAGGGAGGACAAAGGTAAAGGAAAGGAGTGGGGAAGGAGGAAGAGAGGAGGAGGAGGAGGAGGAGGAGGAGGAGGAGGGGGAAGAGGAGGAGGAGGAGAGGAGGAGGAAATAGAAGAGGAAGAAGAGGAAGAGGAGGAGGAAGAAGAGAAGGAAAAGGAAAAAGAGAAGGAAGAGAAGAAAGGAGGAAGAAGAGGAAAAGGAGGAACAAGAGAAGAAAAGGAGGAAGAAAAATAGGCAATAGAAGAGGAAGAGGAGGAAGAGAAGAAAGGAGGAGGAGAAAGAAGAGAAGGAGAAAGAGGAAGAGAAGGAGGAGGAAGAGGAAGAGGAGGTCTACCACGATGACAGGGAGAAGGGCACTGACTTGTCTCTTACCTGCGCTGTTGCCAGCCAGGCAGCTCTCCATCCTTGCAGCCCTCCAACTGCATCAGTGCTGTCAAAGTCTCCACACTGCCATCTGGGGGGTCGGGGGAGGGGAGAGGGAGAGAGAGAGAGAGAGAGAGAGAGAGAGAGAGAGAGAGAGAGAGAGAGAGAGAGAGAATGAATGAATATGAATATGAGAATGAATGGCCCAGGCACAAGGTCAAAACCCATTTTCCCAGCCCCTCTTCCATAAATCATGCTTTTTCCCTCAGGTAAAATGGACAGGGTTTCTAACTGCCCACCTACCTGATGGTAAGTCAGCACAATTCTCATTTTGCAAAAGAGGAAACTAGGCCAGAGAGGGCCTTGGTGTGCCAAGAGATGACAAAATGGCAGAACTGGATAAAAACCCAAGTCTTGGCCTAGAGAGATGGTTAAGAGTGTGTACTGATCTTCCAGAAAAACCTGTTTGGTTCCTAGCACCCATACAAGGCAGCTCACAACCACCGGTAACTCCGGCTACATGGGAATCCAACACCTCTGGCCTCTGGGGCACCTGCACTCTCGTGCACATACTCACACACAGATGTACACATAATTAAATTATTTTAAGAAGCAAAGACCATCTCCTAACTCCCAGAGCAGAGCCTTAAGGCCCACATCTTCAACACGGGCAGAGCAGTATGTGAGGGGCATGGCACCCAGGTACCTGAGGTCAGAGATTGTGTGGAACCTACTTAAGGCTGGGGCTGGGGCTCTGCAGCAGAATACTTGCCTACCATGCTCAACACCTGGAATTCAATCTCCACTGCCAACACTGAAAACAACAACAACTCGGGGAAGGCAGACCCGTGCCCACATTCCTAAGTCAATAGACCCCTCTTTCAAAGGTCCCCACCCCTGGGACAAACAGGACAAACCTGTTCAGGACATTTCACCGCCACCACCACCCCACACACACAGGTGCACCCGCACGTGCGTGCGCGTGCATGCACGCGCACACACACACACACAGTTTCCGCTGCCACCGTTGCCACAGCCATCACCACCACCACCAAAAACGTGCTCACTGGTCCCTCGTTCATGATCCAGCATTCATGTTTTCTTCTACACCTAACTTTTAAACATTACGGGTGTTTCTCTTTGTGTCTGGAGCTTGGCTGGGGACAGACCTCATGGCTTCCCTACTCCACTCTGCTCTATCCATCCCCACTCTGCCTGGCTCACCCTTGCTTCTTCAGCTTAAGTGTCACCTCAGAATGGCTAGCTGTAAGACCTCAATGCACAAGCCAAACTCCTCCTTACACTTCCTCTTCAACCCCTTACTTAAAAATATATTTTTTTAAATTGCGTGTGTGGTGAGGGGGGGTCATGTGAATCCAGGTGCCCACAGTGTCAGATCCCCCAGCTAGAGTCACAACGCAGTGCTGTGAAGTGAATTCAGGTCCTCTGCAAGAGCAGTATGTGCTCTTAACCTCCGATCCATTTCTCCAACCCTTATTTTTGAGACAGAGTCTCATGTAGCCCAGGCTGGCCTTGAACTCACCATGGACCCAAAGGTGACCTTCAACTTATGACCCTCCTGCTTCCTCTGCCCCAGTACTAGGTTTGCAGGCCTGTGCCACCATACCTGGCTTCTTAGTACTTGTCCCCAGTGCTAGATAGAATCTGAGGCTTTGTGTATACTAAATAAGCACTCTACTAATTGAGCTATATCCTCCAGCACCCTTCAACACCCTGTATTGCCTGACATACCCTTACTGGTCTACATTCCCAAACATGCTGTCTGGCTTTGAGCCGTGGCTCACATGGAGACTCACAACCGGCTTCATTCTGGCCATGGGCAGGGCCTCTTACAGGCGTGATCCAGTGCTGAGTTCTGGGCACTGTGACCAGATTATCCTCACTAGGAAACCCACCCTGAGCCCTGGAGGCCCTCACAGACACCAGCCTCCTATTTGACCTCCCCCAGGTTACCTCCTGAGTTGGATTTGGGGGCACCTACACAGAGTAGAAAATTGGGGCCCTCACTAGAGGGAGGGGTTGGATATCCAGAGAAAACTCACTTTTTGTGATGCAAAGACGGGAAGAAACAACTCCTTTTTCCCAGAGCTTTTTTTTTTTTGCTATGTCTCCTCCTCATGGAGAGCTTTTTCTTTTAGTTGTTAAGCTCTGGCCCTGACATACATATATATATATTATATATATATATATATATATATATATGGATTTTTTAAGCCAACTAAGCCTCTTTTTAGCTTCACAAATCATCAATGTATTCCTCAAGGACCTCAGAGTCATTCATCAGAAATATTAACATGTGGAAACCCCAGAGGCCCATCTCATGAGGAGGGTGGGTGCCGACCTCAGGCAGGCTGGAACCCGAGTTGCAAACTTTGCTCCTGTCATAAAAATATAAAGCTTACTTTTAATTTGGATAAGACAGTTAGCTAACAGATGGCCAACCAAATGGCCAGGTGAGTTCAGCTACATGTGAGACACTGTATCCTCCTCCCTATAGATCAGCCACAGTTTACAGTGAGAACATGTGTGCACAGTGGGTGCCATCTGCCTAGCTAGATCCAGGACTGGCGTCGCTCTGACTGGCAATGTCACCACTCCTACAAATCCTTATTCAATTAAAAAATAAATTCTGCTTTTTTCTCTTTTACCCCTGTGGAGAGCTTTTCTGGGGTGGCAGCAGACTTTGTTTCCAGTTCTATTTCCCCAGCAGGGGTGTGGGAAGCACTCCCACCATGTTTATCATGGACACTGAAACCCACTAGTGGGAAAAGCGGAGAGGCCAGCAGGAAGCAGAGACCAAGCCCTACCTGGGAGAGGGGGCTAGTGGAGGGGTGGGGTTCCCACTTACCTGTCGCCCCTACCCCCATGTCTTCCCATGTGAGCTTCTAACTCCCACACCTTGAGGACCACAAAAAGAGGCCCAGGGGAACACAGACAGACGCGAGCTGGTCATGAGGGGACTCGGACTGAAGGACTGTGAAATTCAGGGCAAAGCCAGGGGGTCCGGCCTACATCACACACGAGATGCCCAAGCCACCCCAGAGAGAGCAAGCCCTGCTTTCCCGACTCTTGCTTCCAAGAACTGATCCTGAAAGGAATCTGAAGGGCTTTGATTCTTGGTGATCACCTAGTCTATGCCATGGTATGTCTGTCCATGGGCATGCCAGGGCAGGGGGGAGAACAGCACTGTGGTCTAAGCAGGAACACTAGTGGAAATGGAAGGAAGGTCCTCATTGGCCCATGGGAATGGAATACAGTGAGTGCAGAAAAAGGAGGAGACCATGGGTGCTTGGGGGACCGGCTTCCTATGTGCTTGGGTGCTAATGTCTGCAGAACACACCCAGGACTCTACATACACACAGTCCTCTCAGGGACTCCACTCTGAGACTCCCAACAAGGGTTTCTCTCATTCCACCCACCGTTCTGCCATGCCACTTAAACTGCCCCTCCTGTAGCCCATCCTAACACGCCAGTCAGCTGACAGGACAGAGACCCAGGAAGCAGGGGAGCAGGCTGTCTGCCAAAGCACCACAGCAGGGCACAGGAGCTCAGGGGCAGACGCACTGCCCCACCACCCCCTACACAGTGTCAGAAGACAGCCTGGGGGCTAGAGAGATGGCTCAGAGGTTAAGAGCACCAGGTGTTCTTGCAGAGGACCCATGTTCAGTTCTCAGCACCCACATGGTAGCTAACTACCATCCAGTTCCACAGGACCTGATGCCCTCTTCTGAACTCTGCAGGCATTGTGCAACATGGGTATACTTACATATGCAGGCAATACACTCATACGCATAAAATAAATAAAAATAATAAATAAAATAGTTTTAAAGGAAAGCCCAGTCTAACACACAGGGCCTGAACCCAGTCTTGACCCTCTCTCCCTTTCACCACCACCAGTATAAGAACAGGACACACACAAGGTAAGGCCCTGCCCAGCGGTACTATAAGAACAGGACACACACAAGGTAAGGCCCTGCCCAGCAGTACTGTAAAAACAGGACACACACAAG
>VZQC01000314.1:71533-105141 GCA_009823505.1 Rhizomys pruinosus
GCCCAGCAGTACTATAAGAACAGGACACACACAAGGGAAGGCCCTGCCCAGCAGTACTATAAGAACAGGACACACACAAGGGAAGGCCCTGCCCAGCGGTACTATAAGAACAGGACACACACTGGGTAAGGCCCTGTCCAGCAGTACTATAAGAACAGGACACACACAAGGGAAGGCCCTGCCCAGCAGTACGATAAGAACAGGACACACACAAGGGAAGGCCCTGTCCAGCGGTACTATAACAGGACACACACAAGGGAAGGCCCTGCCCACCTCCTTCCACACTCCTACAGTACAGACTCCTGCCCAGGTACGAAAGAGAGAAGAGGATGGTATCCTGGACCCCATTAACACCTCTAGTGCCCAAGGCCTGGACCCTGGTATTTCTCAGCCCAGAGGCCCCATCAGGTCCTCATCCAGTTGGGCTCTCACCTGTACTAACCACCACTTACCCTCCCAGAAGACCCAGACAGGAGGCAGACCTGCCTCAGGCCCCTTCCCACAGCTCAACCCCCTCTACACTCCTTTCCCTTTCAGCAGGTACATCCTTCCTACCACCCACCTTACCCATCCTCAGAGTACCCCACCAGCTCCACAACCCTCTGCCTACCTTCCCTACCTGCCCCCCTCACCAGCGGAGCTATCAGCAAGCCAAGACAGCATCTGCAAGGGGGACAGACAGGGGTACCATCTGTACCCCTGTGTGCCAAGGGGGTCCTTAGGCAGAGGTTTATCCCACACATGCACCCACTTATTTGAGGTGGGGTGGGAAAGAAGAGAATGGTCAGCAGAGACAAGGAAATCAGCAGACGAGCACTGGCTGTGAACCAAGACTCAGCAAGCAAAGCCCACGCCATCCTTTAGCTACAGAAAGCCTGGCTGCAAGAAGAAAAGTCATTGCTCAAGGTCACCAGGACAGAGCCAGGGTAGGCCTGCTTCTCCTTAACTGTGCAGCCTTCTAAGAGAAAGGACAAGACTTCTCGGAAGGCACCTGTAGCTAAGACAACCTTAAGCTACCATCCCTTCATTTTCAGGAGTTTGGCTTCTATGTCCAAACGTGGCTATTTAAATTCAAATAAAGTAATTTTAAAATTCAGTTTCTCAATCACACTGACCACTCTGAAGTGCCCAAAGGCCACACATGGCTATTCCACTGTAATGAACAAAGTTAATGGTGTCTTGCTGGAAGGTGAGCCACAGAAAGGCAGAGGCCTTGCCCTGCCCAAGCCCTGATATACAGAAGAGATGCTCAATACGTATTGAAATGACTGACGAATTAAATGTTGAGAATCTCAAAGAGGTCACTCCTCTGGCCCTGTCCTTTGTCACAAACAACAAATCCCTAAGGATGAGTCCATTTCTGCCTGGGAAATGGATTTCAGTTAACAGAAGCAATTTTTTCATTTTAAATACACAATCAAAGGCAAACAGGAAACACAGAAAACACACACATACAAGCAGGCCTAGATACAGCCAAAGCAAGCCAGCTAAACAAAAAGTTCAGAGATGCAGAACAGAGACTCGTCACACAGGGACACCTGCCACACTGCGCAACAACCCATTCACCCACAGTTTGCTTTCCACAGATTCAGTTATCTGTGGCCATCCTCAACTGGTACAGTACATAAGATATTTTGAAGACAATCAACAATCACATAACATTTATTACTGTACACTGTTGTAACTGTTTTATTTTATCATTTATTGATGTTATTCTCTCCCTGAATCTAACTTATAAAGGAAATTATCAGATGTGTATGCATAAGACTGTAAGTATAGTTCAACACTATGTACAATGTCAGGCATCTACTGAGAACCATGTAACATATCCCTCAGGATGAGTAGAGGATTGCTGTACAAGTAAAGACGGAAAAAGTTATTTCTTAAAGCACAGACACACGGCCAGGCTTGGTGACACATCCCTTTAATCCCAGCACTTGGGAAGCAGAGGCAAGCAGATCTCTGTGAAATCAAGGCCAGCCTGATCTATATAGCAAGTTCCAGGCTGCCTGCATTACAGGGAGACCCTGTCTCAAAAACTAAAAAGCAAAAACAAACAAAGCACATGGACACATCTCCAGCAACACACAGACATGCCAATGTGAACCTTATCAGCACAAAGCACTACACTGTGACAACAGAATCGAATTAATCATGACGTAAGTGTCCTCAAAGCTGACTGCAGTGGTGCAATCAAATAATCCCAGCATTCAGTAAGCAGGAGGCAGGAGGATCAGATGTTCAAGGCTAGCCTACTCAAACTAGACTGGGATACATGAAATCCTATTTCAAAAAACAAACTGTCTGAATATCCAGGGCCACCCCAACATTCCCACTTGCTCCAGGAAACAACGTAGGGAAGCAGCGGCCACCTGCTGGATGACCTATGCTGGCAGGGAGGGGTCTACAGCTGACTATGGAGAAACTGGAGTGAGACAAAAAGCTCTAGAAAGACAACTAGACTGTGTCCAGCATGCCCAGGGCAGTGTGCGATCCTCCACAACCCAGCACAGGGAAGCAGTAGGCCCTTCCCCCTCCACCAGCTTTAAGTGACATGAATTACTACAGGTCTGGATTATCAGTCCAAGTTTCCTGGAACCCATCTCCAAGGCTAGAATGGTCTCCCCAGGCCTCCACAGTACAACCAACAGAGGACATCAGGAGCCCTGTGCCCAAGCCCACTTGTTACCAACCCACTTGTCCCTGCCAAGTCACTCCTGCACTTTTGGCCTCAAGTTCTTGGGTTGGGGTATCTGCAAAAAGAAAATCTCCTCCCTGGTCTTGTTCTGAGCATCAAAAGGCAAGCCTGGCGACACTGCAGTTTCTGAACACTGTAACATGCAGTGTCTTTTCCCTATCATTACCATCTGAGAATATACATCCTAGAATACTGCCTTGCAAATGTCCAACATCACTGTCTTCCCAAAGCACCTTTGTTCCACTCACCCATGAATCTCAAGAGGCCTCAGCACCCCCCCACACACACATGACCTCCAACTCCACAGAGCTGTGAAGACAGGCTGACCTTGGCTTTGCAAAAATTCATGTCTCCTAGAGATTTGAGCCCAGGCCAGGTGGGCCTCCACCTCCTACCCCAGTATTAACCATGCCCCACTCCTTCCCTGTGCCCTGCTTCACCACCCTGCTCCACCACCCTGCTCCTCC
The DNA here is from genome assembly GCA_009823505.1 of Rhizomys pruinosus. Classification (NCBI taxonomy): domain Eukaryota; kingdom Metazoa; phylum Chordata; class Mammalia; order Rodentia; family Spalacidae; genus Rhizomys; species Rhizomys pruinosus. Next base: position 74,699 of record VZQC01000314.1, read on the forward strand.
CCAGCTCAAATCTTGAGACTACTGAGTCCTTCCCGAACTCTGTCAATACCGCCAAATTCCACCACTATATTCAGATTTTAGTGTTTCTCAGCTAAATAGTTCAAAAGTTTTATTGCTCCTAAAAGAAGGGCAGGAAGTGAAGTGGGTAAAAGCACTTGCCATACGAGCCTGTTGACAAGTTTGATCCCCACAACCCACAGGTGGAAGAGAGAGAACCAGCTCCTTAAGCTGTCCTCTGAACTCCACATATTCCCAGTGGAATACGCACACACACACACACACACACACACACACACACACACACGCACACACGCACACACGCACACACACACACACATTTTTTAAGTTTCATCACTTATCTTGGTCCCTCCAATCCGTTTGCCACCCTGAACACAAACTGATTTTTCTAAAATTGCAATTTGGACATATTTGGAGCCCTCTCTCATTCAGATTTAGAAGAAAAAAAAAGTATTGGCAAAGCCATTCAAAATCTGGTCTCTGGTCGCATTTCACCTGCCCCCCAATATATCTGTCTCCCAACATTCTGATTTCTTGAACCGTCACCCACTTATACACCTACGACCTGTCATGCAACAGCATTGCCCAACATTCCTTTCCAGCCCAGGTCAGGGGCCACTTGGCCAGAGACAGACACCTTTTTTTGATACACCAGACTGCTCTGCTTAACCTTTGCATTATCCAACCTAGTACCTGTAAGGTACCTGTCATTGTCGTCAGTGCTTTCTGTCACTACCGGAAGAACACCTGCATCACAACAGTGAGCAGCTCTGTCCCTGGCACAAGGGCCAGGACTCTCACTTGCCTCCAAGATCAGGTGACCACACCTGCGGCTGCAGCAGCTTGAGACCTATTCTGAATTCATGGCGCCCTGAGAGCTAAAAGAGGCAGCGTCTCTAAACACACCCCGCCCGCCCCCTTCACAGATGAAAAGGCCCTTCCCCCATTCCACACCCACTGAGGCTGCAGAGCTAATTTTACTGAAATGGAGTCTGGGAACACCCCCCCCCCCCCAAGGCACGCACACACCCATAACTTCTGTTCCCCTACCCCGCTCACGCTCACGTAATCACTAGTTTATGGACCACCTTACAAGAGTCCTTCTGTAGCAGCACTGGAGCTCCCGCCCCAAAAAGCGGGTCTACGCACAGGACAGACGCAAACAGGGAGCCACCAGACGGCGCTGGAGGGGCTGCGCGCAGGCGACCCTCGGCTCTCCAAAGATCCTCTGTGGAGTTGGGAGTCCTCCCAGCCTCCTTCCTGACCTCGCTGCCCTGGTCTTCCGCCCTCCACACCCCGCCTCGGATCCCTTCACTGCGCAGCATGGAAGGCGATGATGGAGAAAGTTTGGGCCCCAGAGCTGGAGTGCGCGCGGGGCTCCGGGCACCCCAAGACCCGGGCCCCATCCCTCCTCTGTTCCAGCTCGGGCCAGTGGAGCTGCGCAGGAGGAGTGGGCCGGGCTCGGGCCGTCCCTCGCACCGCACCGCCCCTCCCCTCACGAAATGCAGAGGGACTGGGATGGGGGAGGGGCGGGGGGGGTAGTGCAGGGAAATAAATACCTTTGACTTTGTGGCTAAGGTTAACGGGAAACTGCCACCCGGAGGGCGACTTGGGCACCGGGCTCCCGGGACTGGCCAGGCGGGGCGGGTGGGTGCGCGTGATTGGCTGGCCGCCCAGGCTGAGGATTGGCTGCACGTCTCAGATGACCCGCCCGGCCCTATCAGCGCAGCCCGCGGGGCGGCCCCTTTGTTCTCTCGAGCCAATAGCCGGAGGGTGACCTCGCCCTGGGCGCGCAGCCGGGAGCCGAGGATCGGCGCACTGCGGACTAGCGCTTCCAGCACACAAGCGTGGTGACGTCTGAATTGGCCGCGCAGGTGCGAAATCCAGAGGCAGCTAGTATTCATTCACGAGGTGTCCGTGCCAGGAAGCCATCGCGGACCACACAGAAAGGTGTCCCTCCAGAGTACGTCTACTCGGATGTGGTCCCTTTTCTTTACTCCGTGATAGCTCTGTTCCGCCTGTACTGCAGACTCCCGCTTGTGTACACATCGCCGGGCGCTTGTGCCTCCTGCGTGCCAGCACCTCAGCAGACCGCATTGAGTCATGATAAATGACATTTGGCGCCGTCTGCGAGAGAAACCACTACACCCAAAAGCGCTTCTAGTTGAGGAAGCAGCGTCTGGAGAGGTTAAGTTACTAGATCTAATGTCGCAGATCACTAGGGTTCGGATGAGTGAAAGATCCCCCAGCGGCTAACCTCTTCCTGCTGCAACCCCAGGCCAGGATCAGCAGCTGATCTAGCGTCTGTCTAGGTCCGGCTACTGTTGAGCTCAACGGAAACTGGGGCAGAATTTCTACCTTTTACTTCATGTGCAGTTTTTACAAAAGATACTTTTCTGTTTCTGGACTTTGTCTTATTCACCTATAAAATAGATTAACAGTATTCTAGTATCCTACATACCTGTTGGGATTTTCATGTTCCTTTTTAGGTTTATAGAAGCGCTTGTGAAGTGCTGCACAAGATCCTACACAACATCTCGTTAACCATCTACCCTTCGGGTCTCCTGCATGTGGTTATTTCCTGTAGTCCCTGGAGGATGCTCCCCCAAAGGCTGGCAGAGTTAATTCCTGCCTCTGAGAACCGTTCTCATTACAGATCCACCACCAGCTAGTGTACATCACTTCCACTCTAGAGTGCAGATTTCCTCCAGACTGACATTCCAGGACCAAGGCAGTTCAGGAGCTGGGGGGGGGGGGGGCACACCTCTGGGACCCAGGATTTCCTGTTCAGCAAAAACAGGGTGGCTAGGAATGCACAAAAGAAAATAGCTGGAGAAAACACTTCAGACTTCAGGTGTGAAGAGAAAGGCAGGGACAGGGAGGATTTGAAAATTGCATAGGGGGCTGGAGAGATGGCTCAATGGTTAAGAACACCAACTGCTCTTTGCAAAGGACCCAGGTTCGATTCCCAGCACCCACATGGTGGCTAAGAACTCCAGTTCCAGGGGAATCTGATGCCCTCTTCTGACCTCCTCCGCATTGATCAACACGGGTGCACAAACCTACATGCAGACAGTACACTCATAACTCATACACATAAAAAAATAAATTTAAATTAAAGAAAAAGAAAATTGCAATAGAGTGGGCCGGGCCTAGTGGCCCATGCCTTTAATCCCAGCACTTGGGAGGCAGAGGCGAGCAGATCTCTGTGCGTTCAAGGCCAGCCTGGTCTGCAGAGGGAGTTCCAGGCCACCTGGGGCTACAGGGAGACCCTGTACCAAAAAGACTGGAAAAAAAAAGATTACTTAGAGTGAAGCTGGGCATGGTGGACCATGCTTGTAATCCCAGGACTTGAGAGCTAGAGTCTGGAGGATCATTGGTTACATAGTAAAACAGTGAGTGACATTAAGGCCAGTTCAGGCTACATCAAACCCTGTCTTTAAAGGAAACATATGTAGATATATACAGATAGGCACACAGGTACACAGAGAGATCTGCATTATGAATGTGTGATGAGGATGCATGCATGTGCACATTCGTGTAAAGGTCAGAGGACCACACCTCGGATCCTCCTGTCTGACTCCCATTTCACCATCTATGGGAATACACTCAATTTTTACATGAGTTCTGAGGATCCAAACTCAGGTCCTCACACTTGCAGAGCAAGTACTTTAAAGATGGAGCCCTAGTCCCAGTCCAGTGCCATGTAGTGTTTGTTTGGGGCTTTGGGGTTTTTTTAACCTACCATTTTTACAATTATAGAAGGAAATAAACCTGTACTCTCCAAGAGAAGCATAGTTGCTGGTGGCGGAGCTCTGGCCCCTTCCAGTGGGGGCAGTCCTTCCCTTTGACTGAGGTGAGGTCCAATAAACCATGATGACCAAGGACTTGAGGACCACTGGTCCCTTCGGGGCCTCAAGAATCAGGTGCAAGGTCATGGCACTTAACACCCTGTGCCAAATCCAAGTCCCCAGGTTGGTTCCCTTTAAATTCTTTTAAGGTCAGGACCACCAGTCCCTCTCCCCCTCATCTCAACTCCCCAATGCTCACCCAGACACCCATTCCTTCATTCCCGCCCATTGTCTACCTATTCTTTCCTGGTCTTCTCCCCTTGCCTAGAAGCCTTGAGCTCCTTCAGGGAACAAATGTAAATGAGGCTTTCTTGAGTCTGCCCTCTGCCCTCTGCCCCCAGATTCTAACATAATTTGCCTTGAACTCCTCGGGTTTTTCAATGTCCCAAGAAACCAACAAGTAGCTTCGGAGCTTCTGGCTTTCATCCCACATGCTCTGAGCCCCACTTTTCCTGTCCACTCTTCCTTCCTCATTATTTACAAACCTGTATTCATCCTTTCAGGCACAGGCCTCGCTGGGGTAAGCACTGGGTCCTATTTTTATAAGCACTCTACGCCTAGTTTCCATCATACCAAGTAATTGGCATGTAATATATTAACCAAAAGCATAAGCGCACTACATTTACTTTTGTGGTATGTGGTGGTGGTGAAGAGTGAAGGGCCAGGAGCCAGACAGATCTGAGTCTCAATCAGCCTCTAGTGATTACCAGATACCAGATCAGATGCAAGTGCTTCCATGGATAAAAGCACAAGAGCAGCTAGAGCAGTCCAGGTAAGGTCAGGCAGAACTTCTGAGCAAGGTCACATAAACAAATGGTTACTCCTGTGCACCGCTTTGTGTAGAGTGAATGCAGAGACAACTGAGACAGGCAAGAAAAGGGCCTGTTGGTTCCTGACAAAAACACTCAAATCAGCGATGGACCAGCATGCAGGAGACCAACCAGGGAGTCCCTGCCAGACAGATTCAAGTCAGTCTTCCATTCTTCCCTAGTAATGGGCACCTGGTACATATAAGCTGACTCCACAGAAGGCGGAGCTCAGGGCTGTGTGGATCTGCACTGGAGGATGTGTGAGCTGAGAGCCATCTCTGCTGATCAGAATCCCTCTTTCCCCAGAGACTCCTGTTTCATGATGACACCTCTCCGGCAGGAGCTGCAGATGCAATCAAAGTCTGTAAGGCCTACTACCCTCAAAAGGGGCTCTCGGTGCTCAATGAAGATACACAAAGGCCAAGGTGGTGAGGAAGCCAATGATGGTCCTGTGTCCACTATTCCAAAACTTTGCTTTCAAGATGTGAATCCCACCCATCACAGTGCTCTGGAGCCTTGGCCCACCACAATGTGCTCAAGTCCTGGGTATGCCCGGCCACTCCTCCAGCAAGGAGTCAGAAGAGAGCGTGGTGGTGCTCAGTTCCTGTCAGAGCTCACGGGGCCTGACTCCTCAGAAAGCAGCATACCCCTCCCTCCATCACAGCCCCCAGGGAAAGGAACACTGCCAGCCACCACCTCTAAAACCAAATCTTTATTCTCTACTTTGAAAAGGAGAGTAAATGGTTGCTCTGTTTCTATCCAGTGAACAAAGCAAAACCCAGTAGGTAGAATTCATAGGAAAGTAGAATTCAATCATTATAAGGAAGAATCTCTAACAATTAGAATCATCCTACTATAGAGCCAGGCCCCCAGCGTGGGAGCTCCCTGGTAGCCAGGTGCTTGGGTGGAGGCTGGCAACCACACCCAGGAAATCTTAAAAATGGAAACCCATCTGCCAAGCCCCCCAGCACCAATGAGCCAGTCCTTTGCATAACTCTAAAGCCTTGGAAAGAGTTAAGAGAGGATCAGGAATTTAGACAAAACAGCCAGGCAAGCCCTCAGCACTGGTATGGAAGGCAGATAAAGCCAGACAGGTGAAGGAGGAAATGTCCTGGGAGGCTGATCAAGAAGGAAGTGGATGGAACTGCAAACGGTAGACAAGCCTGGAAACCTATGTAGGAGGCAGTGGGAAAACAGCTCAACTTCCCCTGTCCTGCTGCTTATCAAGGCCGGCAGGCTCACCAAGGTGCACGGAGCTGGCCCACTTTCCCTGTCCCAGCATTCATTTACTAAGGACTACACACACCTACTTCCCAAAGTGACCTGAAGTAACTCATAGTAAAGACTGGGACAGACATTAAGGCGTTAGCACCAGAGGGCAGAGTGGCCCCCCTCCCACTGGTGGCTCCTCGAGTTGAGGGCTTTAAGGGTAGATAGAGCTGCTATTGCTTCTTTTCCAGGGCAGTGTGAACTGACCCTTAGAAATATCAGCCCGAGGCTGACTGGCTCGAGGCCGGGTCTCTGCATTCTAAAAGGGGCTCCCTGGCCACCCAGGTCAACTCCCTTGCTAACAGGGCCCAGGTCCCTCTGTCTCATCTACCCCTCTGGGATTCCCATGAGTCCCTCCAGCAGCATCAACACAGGCGCCAGGGCCACTGCCACACTGCTGCCAAAGGACATCCAGGGCGTCTCTCCCGTGGTCCCCAGCCCCTGCTCCCCTCAGACATCGTGCTTCTTCTGGTGAGTTAGGAGTCGGTCCTCGTCGTCAAAGGTCTGGCCACAGATGGCGCAGCAGAAGGCGCCGTCCCGAATGTGGCTTTTGCGGTGGGTGATGAGGTTGGATTTCTGACTGAAGCTGCGGTCACAGTCCGGACAGGCATAAGGCCGCTCACCCGTGTGGATGCGCCGGTGCGACACCAGGTTGGACTTCTGGCTGAAGGCTTTGCCGCAGTCAGGGCAGACGTAGGGCTTCTCGCCCGTGTGGATGCGCCGGTGCGCGGCCAGGTAGGGCTTGTGGCGGAAGGCCTTGCCGCAGTCGGGGCAGACAAAGGGCCTTTCCGGCGCGTGGTCACGACGGTGGGCCGCCAGGTGGCTGCCCTGGGAGAAGCGGCGGCCGCACTCCTCGCAGGCGAAGGGCCGCTCGCCCGAGTGCACGCGCGCATGCGCCACCAGGTGCGTCTTCTTGCCGAAGTGCTTCCCGCACTCCGGGCAGCCGAAGGGCCGCTCTCCACTGTGCTGCCGCTGGTGCAGCCGCAGGAAGCGCTCGAGCCGGAAGCTCCGGCCGCAGTCGTCGCAGCTGTAGAGGGCGGCAGGCGCCTCGGCCGGGTGCTGCGGGGGCCCCAGGGCCGCCCCGAGCGCAGGCTGCGCTGCGGGCTGCCCTGAGTGCGGCCCGGCCGAGAGCTCCACGGCCGCCACTGGGGCTTGGGGGCCAGGGCCAGGCTGCGTCGAGCCCTCGGAGCGCCGGTGGATCTTGCTGTGGGACAGCAGGTTGGGTTTGTGCCGGAAGCGGCGGCCGCACTCGGTGCATGGGTAGGGCTTCTCGCCAGTGTGGATGCGCCGGTGCGACGTCAGGTAGGGCTTGTTGGTGAAGCGCTTCCCACACTCTGGGCACTGGTGTGGCCGCTCGCCCGTGTGCACGCGGCGGTGGGCGATCAGGTTGGGCTTGTGGCGGAAGCGCTTGCCGCAGCAGGCACACTGGAAGGGGCGGTCCACGGCATCTCCGCCAGGCCGGGGAGCGGTCACGGCAGGACGGCCCCGGGGTCGGGGGCCCAGAGCCTTGGCAGCTGCCTCCTCCAAGGCCTCGGCCACGTGCACCCGCTTATGAGCAACCAGCTGGTCCCACTGGGCAAAACTCCGGCCACAGTTGCCACATATGAAGGGCCGGGCCTCGGGGGCCGGGGGGTGACACCGCCGCAGATGAACTTGAAGTTGCTTTTGTCGCCAGAAGCGTCTCTCGCATTCGGGGCAAGCGATGGGCCGCTTTGCAGCCGAGTGGGCCTGCAGGTGCAGTACCAGGGCTACCCAGCTTTGGAAGCCATGCCCACAGAGGTGGCAGGTGAAGCCCAGGTCAGGGACAGCACAGGCATGAACCTGGCGGTGCAGTGCCAAAAAGGGGGCGTGGCGGAAGCGCCGGCGGCACTCTGGGCAGGGTAGCGGCAGCCTGGCTTGGCACCTTCTGGTGTGAAGCCACAGGGCCACCCAGCTGGGAAATCGGCTTCGACAGTGAGCGCAACGATGAGCCTTGCCTGGGGCTTGGCCGCCGGGCTGGGCTACTGACTTGCCCTTTTGCCTCAACCCTCTGCTGGGTTCCTTCAGAGCCTGGGAGGACTCCTGAGAGGGCCCAGAAAGGAGCAGGGGCTGGGCTGGGCCCATAGCCTTGGGGCCCCTGCAGCGCCGTTCCAGCATCAGTTCTTCCTCTGCTGAGGATGGAAAAGCATAGTCACTGCAGGGACTTATGTATCTGTCCCACTTCCGCCCTTCTGACCCCAAGGAAAACAGCGTTTCCAGCTCCCCTCCAAACCAGTCTATTTCTGTTTCTTTGTATATTAGACAAGACTTCGATCTTGAATTTCTAATAGCATTTCAAAGATCTTTACATCTTTATTGACCTGGAAACTTCCATAAGAAAGAGATGCCTACACTCCTTGGAATCCCCCTATGGCGGCTACCCCAGTGTCAGGAGGGACTGAACACTCCAGTGTCAAACCGCACAAACACTGGACCACTCGACTTACCAGCAAATATGCATGCATCTCCCTATAATGCCAGCCACTATTTCAAACCCCCTCTCCTCTGGCTGTCACTTCCTTCTGCCATATCTGAGCCCCTGAAGCTCATGGGGCTGGCTGGCCAAGCAGACACCAAGCTCCCTGCCTGACTCATAAAGCATCAGATGATTGCCTGAGGTGGACACTGTAAACCACTATCAGAAAAACATTGGATGACAGATCTTCTAAACTCCCAGGCCAGTATGTGTTCCTCTTAAACACCTACCTCGGTGTGGGAAGATTTCTTCAAAAGGTGTTGCTAAAGCCTTCCACTCTTTATTTTTAAGCCTTCCCAGCAAGTGAGAACAGCCTTTCTCCCAAACAGGAAGGGGAGGTGCCACTCCCAGCACAGCCTAATGCCAGGCCACCGCCTATCCAGACTGCCCACATTCTGCCCACCTGCCCTCCTCCTCCTCCAACGCCCATGATTGGGACATGGCAGGAAGGAAAGCTCTCCCCAGTCCAAAACCCAAGAACACCCACAGTCTGCCCTGGGAGCCCAGAACCCTGGTTCAGCATCTCTTGGGGGCACAGGGGTTATTGGGACAGGAAAGGGGAGGGAAGAAGAGATTATAATCTCTGTCTCCTGCCTGGTCCTGCCCCAACGGGGCCACAGGCTGCCCTATTCGGCCATAGCAAAGCACAGAAGAGCACAGATTCCTGCCTGAGAGCCTGCTACATGGATTGAGCTCTGAGGTAACAGTGAGAATCCTCAGGGACCTTTCTTGCCTCCTCAGGGACTGTCAGGCACAATCTCTCTACAACTTGCTCTCCTCTGGGGGCTGAGTAGCAAAGACTCCATAGTATGAGAATGGACTCCTTCTCCAGAAAGCCCCTGCCCTGCCAGGAACAGAGACCTGAGCACTGGGACTTTGGTCTGATTTGGGAACACAAGGCCAGACTCTACCCTGGAGACTGCAGAGCTGGAGGTGAGGCTTTTTCCAGCTCCTCCCGGGGATGTTCCTGCTGCTGCAGCGCCTGCTTCGGCCCACACTCTTGTAGCCCCCGGATGCCAGAGAAAACTGTAGCAATAAAGAAACCCTTATCCCCATGGCAGAGCTCAGACCTCTGACTGCAGCGAGGTCAGCCTGACCTAGGGAAGGGAGAGAAGACGTGTGTGAGGCTCTGAACTCCTCCAGGTGGGTCTGTCACCACCCACTGCTCCCCACCCCACCACCCCAGAGCCACAGGCTTCAGGCTAAAGCTCCACACCCTGCCTTTCAGAGTAGCCGTAATAGACACTGGATTTTAAAAAACGAATGTGGTCCTTCACTACGGAAGCACATTGCAGCCTTTTGGGGTCCTAGCCTAGTAGGGTCACAGAATTCTCTATGCTGTGGCCAGCACCTTCCCGGGTGGCCAAAGGCCGGCCTAGACAGCAACTCTGGAATCCCTGCTGGCTCCCCTTCCCCCGCTCCCCTCCCAACAGAAATTCCAAGCCTGTTTCCCATGGGTCTACACTGTGTGCGCCAGTGTGGCCAGGACTCGGCCAGAATCCTGGATACGGGTGGCAAAAGGCCCACACCCCCCTTTTGTATTGGTGTGTGTCCTCTGTCCACAATCCCGGGCGCACCGGCCAGGTTTCTTCGAAGCCGGCCATCTCGAGTCCCAAGCACCGCGCAGCCTGTGCGCAGGTGCGCTCGCCCCGCGCCGCAGTCCTGCCCCCCCCCCCGCACCCCACAGTGGCGCACATTCATGGTCACGCGCCCCGCAGGTGGAGCCTCCCCCCGCGCGCCCGCAGTGGCCCCAGCACCCTGCCTGGCCGTACCTCTCCCGCGGGCCCTGCAGGGACGTGCGGCCGCTCCATGGAAGCCCAGGCCGGCCTCCACGGCCAGCTCCCCACCCCGCCGCGGCGACGGCGGCAGGTTCGAGTTCACAACTGCCAGGCCCGTCCCCAACCTCCCCCCGCCGGGTTCCCAGCGCCACGTGACTACAGGAGCTGCCGAGGGTCAGTCGGCGGCCGCGGCCTGGGGGCGGGGCAGGGCGGGTCACCAGCTCTGCTCTCCTGCACTGACCGCCGGCCCGGGAGCCCCCCCTCCCGGTTGCCATGGTGACCACTTGCTGGGGTGTCCGCCACTGGCCAGAGCTTGAGTTTCGCCGATCCTTTGTCCTCACAGAGGACCGAGCCACCGCATGGCCGAGCTATGGTCACTGCTCCCGGTCCTCTCGCACGGGCTGTGTCAGAGCCCATGGGGACTGGAGAGGGTGCAGGCGGTCTCCACCGCTTGTCGTGCCTGGGTTCTCTTCCCGGCCACGTTGCGCATGGCATCGCAGCATGATGACCCCAGACGGCAGGGCGCACCCCTGCTGGAGAATGGAAAGGCCAGGGCGTGTGAACTGGGGAAAGGCCCTCTATTCCTGCAGCTAAGATCCGGAGTGGCCAGGTGTCCTAGACTGCAACTGGGCGCGAGGTGATGGCCGACGTGGCCCTTGGCACACGGAGGTCATTTCCCCTTGGAAACACATAGCAGCCAGAGTGGCGTCTGAGGAGGCAGGTGCAAGCCTGTGCCGGTGACTCACCCACTAGCAGGTGGCCTTGGCTTTCCAAAGGAAACTCTTCCTGGAGGTGCAGACGAGTTGATTTCATGTCCTTTCATGCTTTCCACAAAGGCACTTTTTGAATTGTACAGTTATTTTAAAATACTTTTTTAAAAAATCCCTCATATATGTAGGAAGTAGAGGACTCTCTAGCCCTCCACAGTCAGTTACATTGGGTGCTATAGCCTAGATCCTCTTTTGTATAAAAAATTAAATATCTTAAAAATTAAATATGTGTATGAGTATTTTTCCTGCATGTCTGTAAGTGCGCCTATTTCGTGCAATGCCCATGGAGGTCAGAGTGGGCATCAGGTCGCCTGGAATTGGAGCTACAGACAGTTGATAGCCATCATATGGGTGCTAGAAGCTAGACCTGAGTCCTGGCCTGCATCCTCTTATGGGGCACCATTTCATATTTGTGATAACTGAAGTAATGCTTTGCAGCTGTTTGCCCTGCCTTTTCATTTAAGATAATGTATGTTTTCTCACTTTGCCTGCATATAAGTAAGTGCACCCATGTCATGCAATGCTGCTGGAGGTCAGAAGTCATCGGATTCCTGGAGAGCCCTCTGGGTGCTGGGATTTGAACCCAGGTCCTCTGCAAGAACAGCCAATGTTCTTAACTGCTGATCCATCTCTCCAACCCTCTTGTATATATTCTTAATGTCTGCAATGTGCAAATAGATTGTCAGACTTGTATTTTTCTACATCCTTACAAATGTCCCATTGCTCGTGCTCAATATCAATATATGGAAGTGAAAAACCCCTGGGTCAAAAACAAGTTTTTTTTAATGATTTTTAAATGATTGTCTAAGATTTACTAATTGTCCCTGAGAAATACTCACTTTTCCATTTCCTTGGCAACATGGGTTGTTTTGTTTTTTTTTTTTCAAATTTAAAATGACTAGTTCTCATTATTTTAATTTCCATTTGAAATTACTGGTTAGCTGAACTGTTTCACAGGGTTACTTTTTACCACTTTGTGTGGTGACTTTGTGTGTGTGTGTGTGTGTGTGTTTGTGTGTATGTGTGTGGTGATTTTTAAGAATTTGCCCCTTTGTCCATTTTCAAGGTTGACAAGGTTGGCTCTGTTGTTTAGGGTGCATGCTTAAAACAGTTAACTTGTCATCCATGTTGCAAATATTTTTCCTCAGATTGTTCTTTTTAATCTGTACTACTTTTTCTTTCTTTTAAGCAAGCTTTATGTAGCCCACACTGGCACCAAACTCAAAACCCACTTGCCTCTGCTTCCCAAGTGCCAAAACCACAGGCATGCCCCACCCCACGATGCTCAGCAACTTAAATTTCTGAAGTGATAAATTTTTTGTTTTATGTGCTCAAACCTCCCCATTCCTTTCCTTCTGGTGCTTGTCTTCAGATTTATGCTTACGCTACTCCTCTCATCCCAAGGTACTGTTTGTGTTTATGGTTTTATTGAAGAAAGTTAAGGTTTAACACTTAGTAATTTAAGTGTTCCCCACAGTCTGTCTTAATTTGCTTTTCACAAAACTTGTCTAGAATTATTCATCCACTCTTCCTAATGAACTTCAGAACTTCTTGTCAGTATTTCTGAACTCTGTTTATGAGGCTGGAAAGGTGGCTCAGTGGTGAAGAGCACTGCCTCCTATACTTCCCATAAAGTATAATTCAGATTACATAGCCGCAGGTTCCAAAAACCCAGTCAGAGCAGCTTTGGAACATTTGTCCAGCTTCGGGGTTATAGAAGAGTGGGTTTTTCTAGCAACCATGAATTAAAAAGATCTTCCAGTTTTTAAGCTACATGTTTTATAGGAATGCTTAACCTTCAGGGAAAAGATTTTATTTTGTCTTAGGCATGGTGATAAACTCTTCTCATACACATGTAATTTAATCCTCCCAACAGCCCCTGAAATGCAGTCTCTGGTTTTCATTTTACAAATGAAGTAGGAACTTACCCAAGGCCACAGCTGCATCATGGGTGACTCTGCCACTCAACTTCTTTACAGTTCTGTGTGTGGAGAAAGCACTGTGCCAGCAGAGTGTGAAATGCCTGTGGTTGATGACTGAGTGTGCTTATCGACTGCTGCTTGATCACTAGTCCTAGATTCCTGTACTCCTCCAAGAGCCCTTGAAGCAGAGTTCCTTCACAAGGTCACAGAGACCCTTTTTCCATCTGTGATTAGCCTCTCTCCTTTCTCAACAGATAGATTACTTACATGAGGCCCTAAACTATTCCTGCTCCCCCTCAACTCCCCAAAGAAGAAGCCTGTTCTCCTCCAGTCAGAAGTTAACTGCCTTCAGTCACTTCCTCTTCTGGAAACTGAGTGCCAGCCTTGGCTCTATAGAGAAAAATGAGTGGCAGTGACTTGGACAGGCATTTCTGAGCCTTAATGCTAGCCAGAAATGTAAGGCCCTGGGGTTGGAGACTTCACCCTTCACAGTGTTATGGTCCAGCATCCAGCCAAATAGCCAAATGGCCTAGCCTATTGCAGACTGTTCTAGTTTTTGACCTGCTTACTGTAGCAATGTAGAGCTGGACAAGTCTTACGAGCCCACTGAAAGGCAGAAATTGACAAGGGTGATGGGAGAATCATTTTTTTTTTCTGTAAGAGCCTGGCCCCTGTATTGAGTTAGATGGTACCTAGGTGGGCAGCTGAGGGATGAGAATTGTGCCCCCAGAAACTGACCGGAAATAACCACACACTACCCCAAGGTGCACTGCTTGCTCATCCATACAGCAAATATTTAATCAGCATGGCCCATCTGCTGTCTGGCCAAGCACTGAGCCTCTTCATAACCCAGAAAGAAAGGGTGCCTGCTTGTTTTGCAGAATGAGAAAAGTCAAGAGGCTTTAACTGTACTGTAACATTGGACACATCTCTTGAGTGAATGGCTGCCAGTAGAAAGGCTGGACATGAGGGACTGAGAGAGGAGAGGGGAACTCACTGCAGTGGAGTTCCTGGAACTATTCCTGTTAACTACTGCTTCTGGCAACATCACAAGGGGAGATAACAAGACAGCGCAGTTCCAGGAAAGGAAGCAGAAGTCATGTCAGATGGAGGACAAGCTAGGTGTATGGTCCTACAAGCAGCCTCCTTGGACATCCCAGCTGGAGAAGAAGAGAACGTAGTGGGAGAGACTAGAATATATGACCTCTAAAATACAAAGGGTTGTTGAGCTGAGGACAGTTAAGGTATAGATTCAGGAAATCCCTCTGCCCTCTTTGGCTTCAAGACCAAAGGTGCCCACCATCGTGGAAAGCAAAGGCTGACCACTGAATACAGCTTAGATTCCTGGAGGTGCCACCAAAGCAAGTTGTGTCAACAAGCTTTACCTGCTCCCCATTATCCATAGCTACCATCCTCAGAGGCTAAAAGTTCTCGGCCTTTGCCTTGTTTGCACTTGAACCTATATAGGTCAGTGATATCATGGTTTCCCAGGAGGTCCCAGGTTAGGTATCCAATGTGGAAAAATAATTAAAACATTAAGGCTCACTGTTTGTTGAAGCTAGATTTCAAAGCCATCTTGTTAATAACTATTCATCCCTGGGTATCTCATATGTGTATGTGAAATATACAAATTTAGAAGTTTGCATCTGTTTTCCTCTGGCTTATCTAGCTTTTATTACAGTGATCTGATCCAACCAAGAATCTTTAGGGGTTGAGACTGGCGGACAGACCTGCAGCAAGTCTCCTCTAGAATTGAAGATGGCTTATCCCCCTGTGAAATTTGACTGGTAGTTCAACTCTCCACCACAACAAAAGAAAGGAGGGGGAGAAGGGTGGTTGTCATTTTGGTCACCTTGGGAGAGGGACTTTAAGAGTGACCAGGTTGTTAAGAGGCAGGTTAAGCCCTTTCTTAGAAGGTAGGGTTCTTAGAAAGAACCTTTAAAGAAGCAGGTTCTTATAAAGCAAGGATACCTCTCATTCTTCTCTTCCTAGAGTCCCTGCTTTCCCTCTAGAGCTCACCACAATATGAATTAGCATAAGGCTCTCACCAGAAGCAACATCTTGGACCTCCAGAATGGTGAGCTAAAATGAACTTCCATTCTCAATCACAGGTATTTTTATTACACTAGAAAACAGAGAAAAAAAAAGAAAAGAAAACAGAGAGGTAAGGATTACTGTTATACACCTATAATCTCAGCACTCTGGAAGTTGGGGCAGAAGAATCTCAAATTTGAAGACATTTTGAGTTACAAGACTATCAAAAACAGAAAAGAAGTTCTCAGATTTAGCTCAGTGGTGGAATGTTTGCCTAACATACATGAAGCTCTGGGTTCAATCCCCAGCACTGAAAAATAATGAAAGAACAAAACCAGAAAAAATAGTTCCTGGTTTTCCAAGATTTGGCATTTCAGGTAAAAAAAAAAAAAAAGCCCTTGCTGACTGGTGTGAAAACTCTTCGAGGGCTAGTGCTACAGTTCTAAAGAGTAGCTTTAGCTTCCTGAAGACAGTCATACTGCCTGAGAAGGATAAGGCTGTGAGTGGCCCTCCAGCCTTGCGCAGAGCAGATGTCAGTCCCCACAGCTCAGCCGCACAAGGCACTGTTCTATTACATATCCAGTTCTCAGAGTCGACTTGCAGTGGAACACAGTCGGTAGGAAGGATGCCGGGAGCCACCTCAGGTTTCCTGCAGAGGAAATGGGCATGTGTGGGTGTCCTACAGCCATGAGGCTCTGCTGCCCACTCTGCCCTCTGCCTACTGCCACCTGGCTGGCAGGCTCTCTAACCTGGGATTCCAAGGCAGCTACCCCACTCTTCAGCCTCCACCCCAGCTAATGGAGATCCACCTGCCATTGATAATTTGGCTCTTTGAAAGGTAAATCAGATCAGCTGGCACCCCTCACTGGGACCGGCCAATGGCTCCCTTGACATTGTGTGTGTGTGTGTGTGTGTGTGTGTGTGTGTGTGTGTGTGTGTGATGGCTTTGTTTGTTTATTCTTCTGTTTGTCTGATAGGGTTTCATATAGCCCAGGCTGGCCTCGAACTCATGACATAGCCAAGGACAGCCTTGAGTTCTTGATCCTCCTCCCTCCATCTCCTGAGTGCTATGATTACAGGTATGTGCCACTACACCCAGTTTATGGGGTTCTCAGGATTGAACCCAGGACTTCCTGTGTTGGTTAGTTTTTGTGACGTTAATACAAACTGGCGACATCTAATAAAAGGGAACTTCAGTTGAGGAATTGTATCCATCAGAGTGGCTGTGGGCACATCTGTAGGGCATTTTCTTGATTGCTAGTTGATGTAGGAGGGCCTAGCCCCCTCTCGGAGGTGCCACTCCTGAGTAGGTGGACCTGGACTGTGTAAGAAAGATGGCTGAGGGGCTGGAGAGATGGCTCAGCGGTTAAGAGCACCGACTGCTCTTGCAGAGGACCCAGGTTTGATTCCCAGCACCCACATGAAAGCTAAGAACTGTCTTTAACTCCAGTTCTAGGGGAATCTGACACCCTCTTCTGACCTCCACAGCATTGCATGACATGGGTGCACCTACTTACATGCAGACAGTACACTCATACACATAAAATAATAAATTAAAAAAATTTTAAAGAGAAAAACAAGAAAGATGGTTAAGAAAGCCAGAAGGACTAAGCCAGTAAGCCACGTTCCTCCAGGGCCTCTGCCTCACTTCCTGCCTTGAGATTCCTGCCTTGAACTCCTGCCTTGGCTTCCCTCAGTGATGGACCACAGCTTATAGGCTGAAATAAAGCCTTTCCCAAGTTAGTTCTGGTCACTCTTTTATCGCAACAACAGAAAGCGAATTAGGACAATGAGAAACGCTGTGTCAACTGAGCCACAGTCCTAGCCTGCCCTTGGTTGGCTGGTCTGTTTGTTTGTTTGTTTGGATTTGGGTGGTGAGGATGGTAGGTTGTTTGCTTTGGAACAGGGTCTCACTATGTAGCCATAGCTGACCTGGAACTTACTATGTAGACCAAACTGGCGTCAGAGATCCACCTGCCTCTGCCCCCAGGATTATAGGCATGTGCCATCACACCCAGCTCCCTCGAGAATTTTAATAGTATCCAAACCAGTTCCAAAGCCTGGAATGTTCCACATGAACCAACCACCAGCTACTTCTTAGGCATCCTTCCCTGCTAGATGCTGTCCTGGCCTGTCACAAATTGCCACCAAGGGTCCTTTGCTGTATGCTCAGAGGATGCCCTTCTGTTTTTTCCCCAGGTCTCCAGGGAGGACCTGTTTCCCTGCCTTGACCCTGCTGCAGCCGCATCCTCATAACCTTGGCACACAGCCTCTTCCAGCACCTGCAGAGTGGGCGCTGCAGTGCCTACGTCAGGTGTCACTTTGCTGCCAGGGACTCTCCCTCTCTCCAGTTACAGACTCTGCCCAGATGATCCAGGATCACTGCACCAGCAAGTGCAAGCCAAAATCAGAAAGAAGGAAAAAACTCCCCATCCTCAACAACCCTCATGCTTTGCTAGAGCGTTCTGAATTGTCATCAGAACTTTTGTCTGTTTGAGCCTAATGTCAATCTTTCTCAAAGCTACGGTGCCTTTAGCCAGCTTTGCCCCCATAACCATTTTATTCAAGGACGGAATCACTTCAGGGACTTAGGCTCATCAAAGAAGGTTGAACTGATCGTCCAAACTCCAGATGGTGGGGAACTCCTGATGTTTCCAAGCCTATATCCTGTCATAAAGATAGGACCCCGCCAGCAAGATGGCGATTCAGTGCTGGGGAGGCAGAGACAAGAAGATCAGGAGGTCCGGGCCACCCTCGGCTAGCTAGACAGTGAGTTTAAGGCCATGAGACCTTCCTCAAAGATGTAAGGACTGTTCCTTTTGGACACAGACGTACAGAAATGCCAGTGGCCTTTCTCCATCGCCGGGAGAACTCAGGGTGAACCCCCAGTGGTAAGTGGCGCTATCCAGTCCTCTTACCTGAAGACTTCTCATTTAAATGTGTGCTGGTTTGTGTGTCCCCCTCTTTGTGCTGTTGTAACAGACTTCTTGAGACTGGGTGACTTTTTTAAAGATTTTTGTTTTTATGTGTATGCTTATTTTGCCTGCATGTATGTATGTATGGTGGGCATGTATGCCTGCAATGCCCATGGAGGCCAAAAGAGGGCATCAGATACCTTGGAACTGTAGTTACAGATTAGTTAGTTAGCTACCATGTTGCCGCTGGGAACCAAACCTGGGTCCTCTGCAAGTGCTAACTGCTGAGCCATCTCTCCAGCTCTAAGATGGTTATGTTTTTTCTTTATTCTTTCTTTGTGTGTGTGTGTGTGTGTGTGTGTGTGTGTGTGTGTGTGTGTGTGTGTGTGTGTGTGTGTATTGCCTGCATGTATGTAAGTGCATCCATGTTATGCAATGCCCATGGAGGTCAGAAGAGAGTGTCAGATCCCCTGAAATTGGAGTGACAGATGGTTGTTAGCCATCATGTAGGTGCTGGGATTTGAACCTGTGTCTTCTGCAAGAGTAGCCAGGGCTCTTAACGACTGAGCCATGTCTCCAGCCCCTCAAGATGGCAATTTTTTGTTTGCTTTTTTGGGGTTTAGGTTTCTTGGTTTGAGGATAGACTTGCTAGACTGGCTGGAACCTGTCATTCTTCAGCCTCAGCCCCCCTCCCCCCTGCTGGGATCACAGGCCTGGGCCACCATGCCTTGCTCCTGACTGGGTGATTTATAAAGAACAGAGGTGTACTTTCTGTAGTTCTAGAAGTTGAAAACTCAGAGCCAAAAGACTCTTCCCAGTGGAAGGTGGAAAGGCATTACAGCACATGTTATGTAGACAAATGCACACAAGGGAGAGCAGAGAATGGGCCCACTCTTCCTCTCACCAAGAACCCACGCCCATGGTTACTTACCCACTCCTTTGGTAACAATATCAATCTTTTCTATCAGAATCTAATCACACCTTTAATCCCAGCACTCCAGAGGCAGAGGCAGGTGGATCCCTGTGAGTCCAAGGCCAACCTGGCCTAGGGAATGATTTCCAGGCCAGCTGGGGCTACAGGGAGACCCTGTTTCAAAACAAAAAAGCCCAAAATAACCCCTAATCACCTTTAGAGGTCCCACCTCTCAACACTGTTACATTACGGATTAAGCGTCTGACACCACCACTTTGTGCAGAGATTTTCTACATTAACAGCTTTTGGTTTTAATTATCTTTTCCCCAGTCTAATATCTTACTTATTTTTATGTGCACATGTGTGGGGTTTGCTTGGAGACCAGAAGAAGGTGTTGGATCCCCTAGAACTGGAGTTCCAGGCAGTTGTGAGCCACCATGTGGCTCTTGACTACTGAGCCATTTTTCCAGCCCCCTCATGTCAAAATTCATAGCTTACATCTGCAAAGTGATTTTTGCCACCTAAGGCAACATTCCCAGGTTGAAAGGATTCAAGTCTGGCCATCTTTAGTGTCTGTTCCTCAGCCTGCTGCTGTTTTCTCATTCCCTGCCACAAAGTAAGCCACAGGAAGACAGGAGCTTGGTGTATGTTTTTCCCCACTGTCTAGCCAATCATCTAGAAAAGGGATGGCTGGCCCAGGTAGACACTCACTAAGTGCTTGTGAATAGATGACAGTAATGGGAGCCCCACCCCAGGGCTAAACTAATCTAAGGGACCACTGGGACTTGCCAAGCTTCTCCCTTGACTACTGTTTGCTAAGCAGGAAGTGGAAGTCTGAGAATACTGGCACCGAGAGAAGGAACCACCTGTTCACAGACAACAACAAGAACTGAAAGAGGTCGAGTCTGAAAGTCTCCTGATAGACCAGAAGCATTATTCCACCTAGAATAATTGAGTGCAAGCCCCTTTAGGGAAGCTCAGTCTGGCCAGAGGAATGTGCTTGGTACAAGGAGGCACTCTCCCGTTCACTCTGTGACATGGACTCAGGCAATGCTAGGAAAGCAATAGTCAGGCCCTTAGGAAAAGGGAGAAAGTGCTCAGCTTGATTTGGAAATCTCTTTTGTTCTCCTTTCAAAGTCAAACCCCATCCACTTTTACATGGCATGTCTCTTCTAGCTGGGATCCAGTAATGCCTACTTCAGTTTAATTCAAAAGACGGATTTAGAAGTGTGCATCTAGCTACTCTTGCTTCAATATCTACTAAAGCCAAGTCTGACTTGAAAATGCAAGGAAACTAGTCTTTGCAAAGGCTTTGTGATGCAGCAGAGGCAGGCGCACTTGCGGTTGTTCTGTTTCCTGTGAGTGGCATGTGCCATTGCTTGCTGATGCCATCTGTACTTGTTTATCAAATCACTAAAACTTTGAACAGTGGCTCCTGCCTGCCCCACTCCCTTTCAGTAGAAACACTTAGGTGGCTTGAAAGAACCAGTGCCACCCTGGCCGCCAGCTGTACCCTTTGGTCTGCTTCCAAGAGCAGATCTGGGTCACAGTTCAAGTTGGTGCCTGGCCCAGAAATCTCAGACTCCTCACAAGCAGTTTGCCTCCACTTGCTTAAGACACCACAAGACAAGCTTCCTCTCAGCACCCTTTAGGAAGGCTTAATTTTGGATTTTATTTGAAAATGCAACCACATAGTAGCATTCTATTAAATTATTACATTCAGGGACTGGCAAGATGGCTCAGCTGTTAAGAGCTCTGGCTGCTCTTGCAAAGGACTGGGCTTCAGTTCCCAGCACCCACATGGCAGCTAACAACTTTCTGTAACTCCAAGAAGACATTGAATAACACTGGTGCACTTACATGCAGACAAAATACTCATAAGCATAAAAGTAAAAATTAAAAATATTTTAAAATAAAAAATTATTCCATTGAGCATAATGCCATATTAAAATTAATTTGCCACATTTGTACAGTGTATTCTTGTTCTGGTTGGCTTCCTTTTGCTATTGATAAACTCTGACCAAAAGTAATTTGAGGAAGAAAGGGTTTATTGTATTTTACACTTCTGAGTGACGGCCATTCTTAAAGGAAGTCGGGCAGGAACTGAAGCAGAGACCATGGAGGACTGCTGTTTACTGGCTTTCTCCTCTGACCTGAGCTCAGCTTGCTTTCTTATACAACCCAGGACCACCTGCCAGGGCATCACCCACAGTGAGCTGGGCCCTCCCGCATCACCTAACACGAAAATACCTCACAGACCAGTCCAATAGACGAAATTCCCCGACTGGGGTTCCCTCTTCCCAGATGTATCAGGTTGACAACTAAAGCAAAGCATAGATTGTATATTGCACGTAGTGTATCATATATAGTATGTTGAGTAACAACAGATAGTACAAAACAGCATTAATTTCACTGGCTCAGTGGAGCCTGCCTGTAATCCCAGCACTGGGGAAGTGGAGACCAGTGGATCACTGGGACTCCAAGATGGGTGGCTTCTGAGGAACAACACCCAGGGTTGTCCTCTAGCCTCCACCTACACTTGTGAGCCCCACCCACACCCCCCTTCGTGCACACATACACACAAACAAGGAAATAGGTCTCTCCCAGCTAAGACCTCATTTACCCTGTACTGAAACAGCAGTTCTAACAAGCACATGTTTGGGGAAGAAAACCAATACTACTGGCACCTGTTTTGCTCAGAAGAGAGTAAAGAGAAGTTTTTGGGGTTAAATCACAAATCAGTGAGTGATTGACAGGCTATGGTACAGTATGTAAGAGAGCAATGGGCCTTGTTCCTGCTCAGTACCTCCACCTAGTGGTAATCCTTGAGTGACACTAGTGTGCTTTGAATGGAATCTGAAATCCAGTTTAGGATCTGCATTCTAGTGACATTGATTTTAAAAAAGATTGTTTACTCATGATGCTAACATAAATTATCAATTTTATAATTGTGCAAGTTTTTTTAATTGTTAGGCTTTCTTAAAAGACCGAAGACAAAGGGTGTTTTTTTTTTTAATTTTGTGTATGAGTGTAATGCCTGCATGTATGTAAGTGCACCTGTGTCATACAATGCCTGTGGAGCCCAGAAGAGGGCATTGGATCCCTCAGAACTGGAGTTTCAGACAGTTGTCAGCTGCCACGTGGGTACTGGGATTCAAACCCAGGTCCTCTGCAAGAGCAACCAGTGCTTTTAATTGCAAAGCCATCTCTCTAGCCCCTTGTTTGCATTTCCTTGTGGGTTTTGGTTTTTTGGGTTGTCCTTTTTTTTTTTTTTTATTTTTTTTTGGTCTTTTTGAGACAGGGTCCTCCTGTAGCCCCAGCTGTCCTGGAACTCTATGTAGACCAGGCTGGTCTTGAATTCACAGAGATCTCCCTGCCTCTGCCTCCCAAGTGCTGGAATTAAAGGCATGTACCACTGGTTTGCTTGTTTTTTTTACAAAGTTTTTAACATTCATATGTATAATGTGTTGTCATCTGCACCCATTTACTCAAAATTCATTTCCCACTGAGGCAGAAGAGTGGGATGGATAGTGAGGTGGGAGGGGCCAGAGGCCTAGGTATGGAACCCAGCAGGTGCAGGAAGAGCCTGCAGGACAGGAGAAGGCCCCGTGCTACACAAGTGAGCCACAAGGGGCCATAATCCTCCAGACCCAGGGCCAATGAGCTTCTGGCCTTTGCCTCAGCTCTGGCCCACTCCCTCCCTTGGGAATGTTTTCTTTCCCAGTAAACTGTCTCTGCTTCTATGGCTTTCCATGGGTCCCTGTCTAATTTCTTGTTTGGAAAGCCCAGCAGGTGTCCAGTGGTCCCCAGTATGCACCAGTGTAGTGTACAGGAGCCCCGGGTCCCATCCACAGCAGGCAAACCAAACCAAGTGTTAAACATTGAATCCTGGGGCTGGAGACCTGGCTCAGCAGGGAAGAGCAGGTATTGATCTTGCCCAAGACCTGGACTTGGTGCCCAAGACCCAAGTTTGGTTCCCAGCACTAATAGCCAGTTCTTTACAGGCACCTGGATTCATGTAAACATACACAAACATACATGTGCACATAGTTTAAAATACAATCTTTAAAAATAAAGTTTAAAATTGCATTCAGATCTAAATTTTTTTTTCAGATAAGTGCCTGGATCCAGATTATCCTAAACAAGGTATTTACTGGTTTTTATTGATTGTGTGTTTTCTAATTTTTATTTTATTTTATTTTATTTATGTGCATGAATGTACTGTCTGCATGCAGGTCTGTGCACCCGTGTTGTGCAATGCCGTGGAGGTCAGAAGAGGGTGTCGGATTCCCCTGGAACTGGAGTTCTCCTGGAATTGGAGTTACAGATGATTTTCATCCACCACGTGGGCACTGGGGATCGAACCCGGGTCCTCTGCAAGAGTGGTCGGCGCTCTTAACCACTAGGCCATCTCTCCAGCCCCCTGATTGTGTGTTTTCTAGTGCAGGGTTAGCCTTCCTAGCTTGGCTCTTTAGCCTTCCTAGCTTGGCTCTTTTGCTCACAAAGTATGTCTGATTACTTAGTGTCACAAAAATCTGATTTTTCCAAAAAAAAAAAATCTGATTTTTCAAACCAGGTTGAATGCCTGGCACCAAGTCTTGGGAAAAGATTCTTCTCTCCCCTCCTTCTCGTTCTCTCTCTCTCTCTCTCTCTCTCTCTCTCTCTTCCTTTCCTTCTCCTTCTCACTCCACATTTGTGTATGTGTGGGTGCATGTGTTATGATGTTTTTACTTCAAGATATAACACGGTCATCCGATCACAGGAGTAGAGATCCTGGAGTAGAGATAACCTTGGCCTGGTAGCCACGGCAATTAAATGAGCAGGATAATATACCCACCTCCAGCTGCAAGTGTTCTTGGAAGATTCTAGAGCACACAGGAAATGGACTAGCTGGACGTGGGACTCCATGATGTGCTTACATGGGGCTACAATCCCTGATGGGGTAGACTGTGGTGATGCAGTTCTCTTGAGGTTATCCACTCTCCTGGTAAGTAACCCCTCAACTATACTCCTGTGAATAGGTCCAATAAATTCATTAGTTCACTAAGTTGAATTTGCATGGAATTCTTACTTTGGTTTGTCAATACCCTGTCTGGAGTGAATAGATTTTTTTTCACATGTCCATAAGAAAAGTTAATAAAAACAGGTAGGTTAAAATTAGGTTGGAAAAAAATAAAATAAAATAAAATTAGGTTGGAAAGATGGCTCAGTGGTTAAGGGTGTGTGTTGCTCTTCTAGAGAATCCAAGTTCTGTCCCAAGCATCCAAGTCAGGAAGTTTATAAATTCCATAGAATTTCAGCTCCAGGGTGATCCAACATTTCTGCCTTCCACAGGCACCACACTGACATGCACATACCCA
This sequence comes from Rhizomys pruinosus, assembly GCA_009823505.1. Lineage (NCBI taxonomy): Eukaryota > Metazoa > Chordata > Mammalia > Rodentia > Spalacidae > Rhizomys > Rhizomys pruinosus. Next base: position 98,832 of record VZQC01000314.1, read on the forward strand.
CAAGGAGACACACACATACATATAATATTTTGAAAAGTTAGAAATTTAGGAGCCAGCGAGCTGGCTCAGTGGGTAAAGGTGTTCGCTGCCAAGCCTGCAACGAGCTGGCTCAGTGGGTAAAGGTGTTCGCCGCCAAGCCTGCAGCTTGCATTTGGCCTCCGGGACCCACAGATGTTGGAAGAAGGGAACCAACTCCCACAAGTTGTCCTCTGATCTCCACATGTGAGCACATGTACAAGTGCACTTACACACACACGTGTAAAACAAACAGAAATTTATTGTCACACAGTTCTGTGGATGAGAAATACAGATGGAGGTGTGGACGGGTGGAGGTGTGGATTGGATGGAGGTGTGGATGGGTGGAGGTGTGGACGGGTGGGGGTGTGGACGGGGCTGGCTCTTTCTGGGGCTTCTCCGCTGGCTTCTGGAAGCTCCTGCCTGTGGTCTCTGTTGTCTTCACATGGTGTCCTATATACACCCTGCCCCATCTCTCCTTCTCCTAAGGACAACAGTCTTATTGGATTAGGCCCACCCAATGAGCTAATGAGCTCATAAACACTATCAGTCACGGCCCCCAATACTGTTCCCTTTCTCAGGTACTGGGGCCACCTGCCCATTCCCCAGTTCCACGCTGAGTCCCACCTGCGTTTGCCTGGGTCCTGTGCTTGCTGTTGCCATGGCTGTAGGTTCACGTTTCTCCCCACTTAGGATGGAACCTGAGGAGCGGCCAGGGAAAACAGCACGCAGGGGCCACCAAGGACAACAGACGTCACTGTCAGCCCTGCAGGACAGTCCTTCAGTCTCGGCAGCCTTAGAGTGGGAAGCAGGGGGCCTGGCTGTGCTTCCATTTTCGAAGATTGGGGACGCCTTCATTTTCAGCAAGTACTCACTAATAGGGGAGTCTCACAGGACAATCCATCCTGGGAAGGGGGGCTGGAATCGGAAGTCCTTCAGGAGGCAACGTGGTCTCTCACCCCTTAGAGAAAAAAAAACTCACATGTCCAGTGGAGAACAAGAGGGGACTCGGGTCCTCAGCCAGGGGGCAATGAGAAAGAATGCTCTACTTAAGTCCTTGGCGGCCCAGGAGGAGGAGTGAAGGAGGGCTGGGGTCAGATGGCTGGTAAAGGGGAGGGAGGTGGGTGGGACTGAGAAACTGCTAGGGAGGCGCATGGTCCCGCCCAGCCAGTCCAGAGTGGAGTCCAAGGGCAGCGCGAAGGCAGGGCTCCGGGAGAGAGGGGCCTCGCGGTCTGGCTGCAGGGAAGAGGCTGAGGTCAGGGAAGGTAAGGCCGGGAGGGCGAGGACAGACCCCCAAAGCACCAAGAAGAAGCTGGATTGCCTGCCTGCCTGCCGCCAGGGAGCGGGGGGCAGAGCGGTCTCGCAGGCCACACAGGGAAAGCCTTTGCCTAAGCAGCAGTCCCTGCACCTCCCCGCTGAAGGTTCCCCATGCAGGATTTTGCGGGAAGTCATCCCTCAAGAGACTCCAATCACGGGTTGAGAGATGACAGAATTAGAGGGGTGAGGGAGGAGTGAGTAGAAAAGGAGGATCTGTATGTAGGGTGCCAAAGAGCTGCAGGCCAGCTTGGGGTGTCGCTCATTCCTGAGGACCTGAGTAAGCTTGAAGACAGAGCCTGCCCCCGTGCCAGGAGGGTTAGCACCCCGCAGTTCCCACCCTCTTTGAGCCCTCCCAAATCTTCCCAACAATATTCAGCCTTCAGTCTATCCCATTTGGAGCTCCAGTCCCTGCCCCTCCCCCGCCTTTGGCTTGAGCTCCAGTGAGGAGAAGGGCAGGAACCCATGGGAACTAGGGGAATTCTGAACTCCAGGGGAAGGTCAGTGGGGAGAGGGAGCCCTGAGAGAGGAGGGAAAAGAAAGGAAAGATTCAAGACGGTGAGAGGAGACAGTGGGCAGAGGCAGCTGGGACCCCTGCGGCCGTCAGCCCACCCAGGAAAGCCCTTGCTAAGCCGACAGACCTGGTATCTTTCCAGGCACTAGAGAGGGGCCTTGAGGTGGTAGCCCTGGGAAGACCCAGCAGGGACAGGACGGGTCAGCAGAGAGGCTCCAGTGGCCACAGGCAGGAGCCCTGCTTCTGGGGCTCTTGGAAGGGAACAGGGTCTGGCAGGTGGGAGGCACCAGGTGACCCTAAGGGAGAACAGGAAAGGGGGTTCCCCTGCTCCTCCACCTCCACCCCAGGAGCAGGGCCAGGAGGCACTGGCTCCCGCAGGCTCCCAGAGCTCAGGAGTGTGCACCTTTGCAGGACGGAGGACCGAGGGGACGCCATGAAGCACCTGCTGATCTCGCTGGCCCTCTGGCTGGGCACAGTGAGTGTGGCTAGGACTGAGCTCACGGAGTCACAGCACAGGGGCCTGCGGGTGGCCCTGGAGATGTTCCATGAGCACCCAACCCTACACTGGGCCTTCCAGGAGACTGGTGTGGACAGCGCTGAGGACACGGTAGATGGCATGGCTGGGCAGGGACTGGGGACACGGTAGATGGCATGGCTGGGCAGGGACTGGGGACACGGTAGATGGCATGGCTGGGCAGGGACTGGGGACACGGTAGATGGCATGGCTGGGCAGGGACTGGGGACACGGTAGATGGCATGGCTGGGCAGGGACTGGGGACACGGTAGATGGCATGGCTGGGCAGGGACTGGGGACACGGTAGATGGCATGGCTGGGCAGGGACTGAGGACATGGTAGATGGCATGGCTGGGCAGGGACTGAGGACACAGTAGATGGCATGGCTGTGCAGGGACTGGAGGGCAGCAGCCAGGGAGACCAGTGGATTCCCAGATAGCGTTCCTGGGAAAGGCCTCCCTGCCATCCTCCTGGGCTGCGCTGGGTCACAGTTTTGATCCTGAGGGGGAGGGGAGATCACACTAAGAATTGGGTTTTAGGTTTAAGAGATAGCTCAGCAGTTAAGAGCATTTATTGCTCTTCCAGAGAACTCAGGTTCAGTTCCTAGCACACATATGATAGCTAACACCCATCTTTAACTCCAGTTGCAGGAAATCCAGTGAGCTGTTCTGGCCTCAGTGGACATCAGACACACAGGTGCTGCACTTACATACATGCAGGCAAAATACTCAGATATGTAAAATAAAAACAAAATATTTTTTAAATCCCCAAGAGTAAGGCATATGGTGCATGCCTTGAATTCCAGCATCAGGAGGGTTTCAGCCTTCCTCTTCTGTAGTTCTTCCACCGTGGCATGACTGTGAAGTTGAAACTTAAGCTCCAGCAGACCAGCTGCCTCAAGAACTGGAAAAAGCCCGAGTGTAAAGTAAGGTCAAGCCAGACAGAGTAAGAGAAGAGCGGTGCGTTGGCGGCTCTTCAACGTCATGGGGCTGGGGGCCTGTGTGTGGAACTGGAGAAGACCTGTGCTCATCCCTGTCTGCAGGGAAGGCAGGGATGGTTGGGAATGGGAAATGTCTTCATCAGAGCAGGACCAGCTCCCTGAGCTCCCCCTAAAGAAGCCCCTGAATGGGGTTTAGCCTGAATCCCTCCACACAACAGACTTTGGCCACTTCATCACAGGGGTTCACAGTAGTTGGCCACACTGAGGTCACACTGCTGCTATGGAGTGTCCCCTGGCTGGAGGTGCAGCCCATCAGGTTTGTGGGTCCTGTGAAGGCCTGCTGTTGCTGCCTGGGCTAGGGGAAGGGACTGGAGTACACTGGGGGTTTTTAAGACTTGTGGGCACAGTATACTTTTGTTCAAAAAAATCTTATAAGCAAATGTAAATAAGGGGCCATGATGCTGGTCCAGTGTCAGAGGGGCTCACTGTGACAGCCCAGTGTCAGAGGTGCTCGCTGTGACAGCCCAGTGTCAGAGGTGCTCGCTGTGACAGCCCAGTGTCAGAGGTGCTCGCTGTGACCGCCCAGTGTCAGAGGTGCTCGCTGTGACAGCCCAGTGTCGGAGGTGCTCGCTGTGACAGCCCAGTGTCGGAGGTGCTCGCTGTGACAGCCCAGTGTCGGAGGTGCTCGCTGTGACAGCCCAGTGTCGGAGGTGCTCGCTGTGACAGCCCAGTGTCGGAGGTGCTCGCTGTGACAGCCCAGTGTCGGAGGTGCTCGCTGTGACAGCCCAGTGTCGGAGGTGCTCGCTGTGACAGCCCAGTGTCGGAGGTGCTCGCTGTGACAGCCCAGTGTCGGAGGTGCTCGCTGTGACAGCCCAGTGTCGGAGGTGCTCGCTGTGACAGCCCAGTGTCGGAGGTGCTCGCTGTGACAGCCCAGTGTCGGAGGTGCTCGCTGTGACAGCCCAGTGTCGGAGGTGCTCGCTGTGACAGCCCAGTGTCGGAGGTGCTCGCTGTGACAGCCCAGTGTCGGAGGTGCTCGCTGTGACAGCCCAGTGTCGGAGGTGCTCGCTGTGACAGCCCAGTGTCGGAGGTGCTCGCTGTGACAGCCCAGTGTCGGAGGTGCTCGCTGTGACAGCCCAGTGTCGGAGGTGCTCGCTGTGACAGCCCAGTGTCGGAGGTGCTCGCTGTGACAGCCCAGTGTCGGAGGTGCTCGCTGTGACAGCCCAGTGTCGGAGGTGCTCGCTGTGACAGCCCAGTGTCGGAGGTGCTCGCTGTGACAGCCCAGTGTCGGAGGTGCTCGCTGTGACAGCCCAGTGTCGGAGGTGCTCGCTGTGACAGCCCAGTGTCGGAGGTGCTCGCTGTGACAGCCCAGTGTCGGAGGTGCTCGCTGTGACAGCCCAGTGTCGGAGGTGCTCGCTGTGACAGCCCAGTGTCGGAGGTGCTCGCTGTGACAGCCCAGTGTCGGAGGTGCTCGCTGTGACAGCCCAGTGTCGGAGGTGCTCGCTGTGACAGCCCAGTGTCGGAGGTGCTCGCTGTGACAGCCCAGTGTCGGAGGTGCTCGCTGTGACAGCCCAGTGTCGGAGGTGCTCGCTGTGACAGCCCAGTGTCGGAGGTGCTCGCTGTGACAGCCCAGTGTCGGAGGTGCTCGCTGTGACAGCCCAGTGTCAGAGGTGCTCGCTGTGACAGCCCAGTGTCGGAGGTGCTTGCTGTGAAGCCTGAGGACTTGAGACTGAATCCCCAGCACCCACATTCAAACACTTGGGTGTGGCCACCCAGGCCTTTAACTCCAGCACTGTGGTGGGCAGAGACAGGAGGGTCTATGGGACCCTGGATGCCAGCCTAACTCTGGATTGAGTGAGAGACCCAGCCTTAAAGAAATAAAGCAGAGAATGCTGGAGGACACCCAGTGTCCTTTCTGACAAATAAAACTTCATAGGCTTGCACACACTCATACACAGATGCATAACTCACACACATACATAGGCACATACACAAGAAAAGAACACGGAAATAAACAGAATAGATGATGTGGAAGTTGGCTGGGGAAGCCCATCTGAGAAAGACTTGCCTTTATACATGTGTGCACCCTCACATATGGTACTTCACCTTATGTGGAGGCACTCACACCTGTCAGGATGATGCATATGAGAACCACACACATGCATGCTCACAGGGGCATGCTCATCTGGGAATTATCCTGGGCTCCACAGAAGCTAAAGTACTATAGTTTACAGTGGGGCACAGTGGCACACACAGGAAATCCCAGCGTCAGGGAGCTAATGAACCTGCTGAGTCTGTTCCTTTTGCTCCTGTGTTGCTCTTCTCCCCTCAGCTCAACCTATGCATAAAAAACAAGCTGGAAGAGAGGCAAAGGAAACTGCTGATGGGGCTGGAGAGGTGATGCAGCAGTTAAGAGCACATACTACTCTTAGAAGACCCAAGTTCGGACCCCAACACCCGTATCAGACAGCTCACAACTGCCTGTAAGTCCATCTCAAGAAGCTCCAACATCCTCCTCTGTCCTCTACAGGCACCTACACAGACACAGACACACACATAGACATGAATAAATATTAAAAATAATCTGTTCTAAAAACTTCTCAGTCTGTTGCTGTTGCTCCTTGTACTGCTCCTTTCCCCTCATCTCAACCTTTGTATAGAAGAGAAACTAGGAGCGAAGGACCAGTCTCCAAGATGGATCAGAGAGCCAAGGACCCACCTCCTGGATGGATCAGAGAGCCAAGGACCCACTTCCTGGATGGATCAGAGAGCCAAGGACCCACCTCCAGGATGGATCAGAGAGCTAAGGACCCACCTCCTTGATGGATCAGAGAATAAAGGACCCATCTCAGAATGGATCAGAGAGCAAAGGACCTGTCTCCAGGATGGATCAGAAAGCATAGGACCCACCTCCAGATGGATCAGAGATCAAAGGACCCGCCTTCAGGATTGACCAGAGAGAGGGAGAAAAACAAAACAAAAAACCCCCAGAATCAATAGAACAAACATCTATCTA
>VZQC01000314.1:105643-137664 GCA_009823505.1 Rhizomys pruinosus
CAGAGGACCCGGGTTCGATCCCCAGCACCCACATGGCGGCTGAGAACCGTCTGAAACTCCAACTCCAGGAGAACTCCAGCTCCAGGGGAATCCGACGCCCACTTCTGACCTCCGCGGCATTGCACGACACGGGTGCACAGACTTGCATGCAGACAATACATTCGTACACATACAGAAATAAATAAAATTAAAAAAAAAGTGTTTCTTCTTGCAAAAAAATATGAATAAATAAACCAAACAAACAGAAAAAAAAAGAAGAGAAACTGAAAGAACATGTGTGCATGCGTGTGTTCACTCACCCGTGGGAGCCCTCATTGATGCACAGCACTTGAATGAATGACCATAGCAGAGGGGTGAAAGGCCACATTTGTTCAGGAATGACAGACAGGAGGTAATGCAAATGAACACAGAGCTATTTAATAGAGTTGGTGGGTGAGAAGTAGCCTTGGCCACTAAACCTCAGGCTGGCAGCTAGGAGAGCCCTGCTCAGCAGGCACCACACCTGGCTGCACGATATATTTGCCACAAGCGTTAAAAGGCATTAAAGTTCCCAAAGTGTTTCATGCCATATAATTTGTCTTTTACAATGTATATGGGACAATTACTTGTCTGTATTCCAGGACGGTCAGGTCTACACTGTAGGACCCTGTCTCTGAAAAAAAAAATCTCTGTGCCTTCAGCTTTTACAAAAATGAGAACGAAATAATTTAGGCAAATACTCTTTAAACAACTAGTACATTCTACAAAAGTAAATAGGTATTGTGAAACAATTTCCTCTAAACTGAAATGTTCTTTCCAGGAGAAGGAAAACACATACGACTCAGAAGTAATGAAATCGAGCCCCTAGCTGTGGCCATGCCCCCTATGGCACCTCACGGGGGTCCTTTGGTGGTCCTCGATATGATATGAAAGAACATTTCTCTTTTCCTCTGGGCTGCTCAGTGATCACTGCCATATTGAATGATAGGTGACTACCCAGACCAGGAAGTTCATGACCAACCATCTATTTCAGAGGAAGCAAATGGTCATCAATGTCCTTCACCCCAGAAAGGCAACAGTACCAAAAACAGAGATTTGGGAAAAGCTAGCCAAAATGTACAAAACCACACCAGATGTCACCTTTGTGTTTGTATTCAGAACTCACTTCGGTGGTGGCAAGACAACCGGCTTCAGCATGATTTATGACTCTTTGGATTATGCAAAGAAAAATGAACCCAAACACAGACTTGCCAGACATGGCCTGTATGAGAAGAAAAAGACTTCCAGAAAAAGCGGAAGGAACACAAGAACAGAATGAAGATGGTCAGGGGGGCTGCAAAGGCCAATGTTGGTGCTGGCAAAAAGCAAAAGGAGTAAAGAGTCTGCAGCAACTTGCTTCGCCATGGTGGTCACGGGTGCACTTATATCTAAGGAGACAAGATCCAATAAACTCTAAAAACGTTAAAAAAAAAGTAATGAAATCAATTTACAAGTCTCAGGAGGGTGTGGAAACTAAAAAGATTCACAAGGCTCCTCCCCAAGGCTTGGGAACAGTAAATAACTGCTGGGACAGAGATTCTCTGACCTGTTGAACTGCCAGCAAGTCATGTAAAGAGCTCTATGTGTACAGCGTCCATGAGTCATAACCCTGGGCTTGGTGGTGGTACTGCTGCCTTTGAGTTATATCCATGATCTATAGGTGACACCTCAGTCACTCAGGCTCTTGTACACAACTCTAATAAGCTCACTGGTTCACCAAGATGGATTTTGGTAGAATTGCTTCTTAGGTGTATTATCAGAGGCCTACTGGAGGTGAGTAGATCTTTGTGTCGCATCCCGACAAGAAAAGTCTCCCACCACACACTTGGTGCCCAAACAAGGACCACAAGACCAAGGATGAGTTGGGAGGAGTGATTGCATGGTTATGGCCAGGGATCAGAAGGCATACCGAGCATGAGGGAGCACAAAGGGATCCTCACGTTGCTGTCATTCCCGGTGTGATGTCTAGTATAGCTCCTTCTTGCTAGGAGGTGGTCATGTGGGTCTTGCTGAGTAGTGAAACAGGTAACTAAGGCTGAGACATCAAGAGGTGAAGGATCGTGAGGGAAATCCCAGGATGGCAATCTCCTTTTATGCTGCCAGCATCCACTCGATGACTGGGGACTACAGCATGAATATGGAGACACCATAAACAGTGGAAGGTTTGCAGCAAACATGACAGTCCTAGAATATAACATGTAAGAGTCAAGAATTTCAACAAGCTGTGGCTGATTTTTCTTGGCCACTGCTGTACCTAATAAAAACATGCAACTGAGGTTGAGATGGCTGTGCAGTAGGAAGCTGTCTGTGAAAAGGAGGAATTGCAGTGGGAAACAGACATGTGCTAGCACCCTCTGCTTAGTCAATGGTGTGGTAGGCAAATTAGATGAGAGAGAGGATGACAGAAAGCTGCTGGCTTGCTGCTTCTTATGGCTGGGGACAAATAGGAAAAGTAAAAGGTCTATACAAAAGATTGCTTCCTGGGGTCCAAAAACTTGGAATCAATAAGGAGAATTGGAGAGTGAGGAGAAAGAGAACATGGTAGAAGAGATAAAAGGTATCCTGAGTTCTGACGTTTAATAAAAGGGTAAACTCACCATTCAACATGCAGAAGGGGACCCTAGCAAAGGCCTAATATGAGACTGTGATAATCAGGAACTATGCAAGGCCTGAACTAAGACTTTGAACAAGCAATGAGACTCTCGAATCCTCTCTAGGGATGAATGGGGTAAGTCTGACTACTGTGGCAGAAGAGAAACTGAGTCACACGACTGCTGTTCCCTCCATGAACAAAGGCATGACCCAAGGCAGAGTGAAGAAAATCAGTTCCTGAGGGACTGCTTATATGAGCCATTAAGAACAGTTAGTTATTGCTGGCTGGGTCCCCCTGAATGTCAGAGAATGAAATATACTAGAGAAGGGCAGGCACTTACTGAGGGAACTGGGAATAAGAGGAGCAGTGTTTGATGACCAGTTCAACAAGTCAGATAGAACTGTGTTCACAAGAGACTTAGGAAGATTCACCAAGGACCCTGGGACTGGTATGCAGCTTTAGCAGCTTTGCCAAGTCCTGCATGGGTTTTTTGGAGTAGATAGGTTTTGGCAGACCTGAATGCTCTAGACTGGCATACAAATCAAGTTCCTAAGGTGTTAAAGCACCCAAGAAAGCATGAGAAAAAGAGAAAACAAACAATGGATCTTGAGTAATGCTTAAAAAAAAAAATAGGTTGGATTTGTGTCGAGATGGATTTCCTGGGAAAAGTTGATGGAAAGACAAATGCGGTGCTTGCAAGGTTTTGGAAGCTTCAAAGCCTGAGCAGCCATTCAACAGAGCACTAAGAGGAATGGAAAACAGGCATAGTATAAACGGCACAGGTAGCCCCAGCTCCACCCCTGCCCCCGATGTGCAGGAGGGAAATGACCCATGGTGGAACTACCTAAGCTGCCTCTCTGCAGGAGTAGCACACTTCCATATGAAGAGAAGATTAAACATTCTAAATAATCACTCTCAATATTAAGGGCCTCAACTCCCTAGTAAAAAGATATATGCTAACTGATTGGATTAGAAACAGGATCCACCATCTTGCTGCCTTCAAGAAACACACCTAACCATCAAAGATTGATACCACCTTAGGATGAGAAGGAAAAAGGTATTCCAAGTAAATGCAATTAAGAAACAAACAGTTGTAGCTATTCTAATAGCTGACAAAATAGACTTCAAAATAGAACTAGTCAGAAGAAATAAGACAGGGCACTCCATTCTCAAGAAAGGAAAAATACAGGGGCTGGAGAGATAGCCTAGCGGTTAAGAGCGCCGACCGCTCTTACAGAGGACGCCGGTTCGATCCCCAGCACCCACATGGCGGCTAAGAACCGTCTGAAACTCCAATTCCAGGAGAACTCCAGTTCCAGGGGAATCCGATACCCTCTTCTGACTTCCGCGGCGTTGCACGACACGGGTGCACAAACTTGCATGCAGACAGTACATTCATACACATACAGAAATAAATAAATAAAATTAATAAAAAAAAAAAAAAGAAAGGAAAAATACAAAAGGATATCACAATCTTAAACATATGTGTACCACAACAGGGGTACCCAATTTCACAAAAGAAACTCTATTAGATCTAAGATCACACTTTGACTACAACACAGTGATGGTGAGTGGCTTCAAAACTCCACTGTCACCAATAAAAGTAAATCCTGAAACCCAGGAGTTAAATGACATCATAATTCATATGGACATCTAACAGGCATCTAAAGAACATTCCACCTGAATATCAATGAATATTCTTTCTTTTCAGCAGCCAATGAAACTTTCTTCAAAATTGACCACATATTAGGACACAAAGTAAGTCTCCACAAATTTAGGAAAATTGAAATACAATCCTGTATTCTGAGGACAAAGGAATAAAACAAGGTATCAACAACAATATAATGGGGAAAAGTACATAAAACATGGAAAGTAAACAACACACTAGTGAATGAAAACTGGGTCAAGGGGGAAATCAAGAAGGAAATTTTAAAACTCCTAGAGTTGAATGAAAATGAAAACACAACACACCAAAGTCTATGGTACACAATGAAGGAGGGCCTGAAGGAAAATGTATTATCTACATCAGAAAATCAGAGGCAGCTCATATACATAATGTCATGATGCACCAGAAAGCCCTGCAAGACCAAGAACAAACAACATCCAAAAGAGTACAATAGAAGGTATAAACAAAATTAAGGCTGAAAATAATTAAATATAAATATTAATAGAAAAAAATAATAGAAATAGAAATCAAGGAAACAAGAATTAGTTCTTTGAAAAGATTAATAAGATTGACAAACCTTTAGCCAAATTAAAAAGGTAAGAAAGATAAGACTCAAATTAATAGACACAGAGATGAAAAGGGAAACAGTACAAGAGAATGAAAATTTTTCAGAAAAATATAGGGATATGCTTTAAAAATCTCTATTTCATTAACTGGAAAATACTGAAAAGAATAGATAAATTTCTAGATATGTAAATCCTACCAAAGCTTATCAAAATGACATAAGTAATTTAAATAGTCCTGTAACAGCTAACAAGACAGACACAGTAATTTAAAATCTCCCAGCTAGACGCATGGTGGCACATGCCTTTAATCCCAGGACTCTTTGAGCAGAGGAAAGTAGATCTCTGTAAGGCTGAGGCCAGTGTGGTCTATATATCAAGTTCCAGGCCAGATGGGGCTACAGGGAGACCCTGCCTCAAAAAGAAAAAAAATCACCCAACTAAAAAATCCCAGGACCACATGAATTCAGCACAGAATCATACCAAATCTCCACAGAACTAATATCGATACTCCTCAAATTATTCTGTAAAATAGAAAAAGAAGGAACACTCCGAATACTTTCTGTGAAGCCAGTATTACTATGATTTCAAAACCAGACAAAGACTCAGCAACAAAAGAAAACTATAGGCCATTCTCTCTGATGAACACAGACACAGAAGTTCTCAATAAAATACTCACAAACCAAATACAAGAACATATCAAAAAGATTATGCAACATGATCAACATGGCTTCAGCCCAGGGATGGTTCAACATATGTAAATCAGTAAATGTAATCTACCACATAAGTAGACTCAAGAACATATCATCACATTATATGCAGGAAAAGGCCTTTGACAAAATCCAATATCCACTCATGATAAAAGTCATGGAGAATCTAAGGATACAGGGGACGTATCTCAACAAAACAAAGGAAATATGTAACAAGCTCATAGCCAACATTATACTAAATGGAGAAAAATTCAAAGCATTCCCACTAAAATCAGAACCAAGACAAGGATGCCCACATGCTCCATCCCTGATCAATACAGTATTTGAAGTTTTAGCTGGAGCCATAAAACAAAAGGAGATAAAGGAGCTACATTGGAAAGGAAATTGTCAAAGTATCCTTATTTGCAGATATTATTCTACACATAAAACACCCTAAAGACTCCACCAGAAAACTCCTAAAGCTCAGAAACACATTCAGCAAAGTAACAGGATATAAAATTAACAGGTAAAAATCAGTAGTCTTCCTATATACCAACAACAAACATCCCAGAAAGAAATCAAGGAATGATCCCAATCATGATAGCTTCAAACACCATTAAATATCTTGTAAATGTAACCAAGCAAGTGAATGACTTGCATAGTAAAATCTTCAAGACATTGAAGAAAGAAATCGAAGATACCAGAAGATGAAAACACCTCCCATGCTCATGGATTGGTAGGATTAATGTGAAAATGGCCATCCTACAAAAGTAATCTAAAAATACAAGGCAATCCCATTAATATTTTTGGTGTGTGTTTCATATGAAATTTGAGATTAATTTTTCAATTTTCTTGAAGAATTGTTTTGGAATTTTAATGAAAAATTAATCTCAAATTTCACATGAAACACACGCCAAAAAAAAAAAAAAAAAAAAAAAAAACACAGGATAGCCAAACCAGGTAAACCAATAAAAGAATTGCAAGAGGCATTGCCATCTCTGATCTCAAATTACGCTGCAGACATATAATAATAAAAACAGCATGGTGCTGGCATAAAAAGACACATTGAGGGCTGGAGAGATGGCCTAGCAGTTAAGAGTGCCAACCACTCTTACAGAGGACCCGGGTTCGATCCCCAGCACCCACATGGGAGCCAAGAACCGTCTGAAACTCCAATTCCAGGAGAACTCCAGTTCCAGGGGAATCCGACACCCTCTTCTGACCTCCGCGGCATTGCATGACACGGGTGCACAAACTTGCATGCAGACGGTACATTTATACACATACAAAAATAAATAAAATAAAATAAAAAAATTTTAAGAAAAAGACACATTGATAAGTGGATAGAATTGAGGACCCAGATTTAAGTCCACACATTCACAGACACCTGATTTTGACAAAGGAGCCAAATATGCACGCTGGACAAAAAGATACTATGGTCAATAAATGAAGCTGGTCAAACTACACTTAGAAGAATGAAAATAGATCCAGATAATTCACAATACACAAAATTCAAATCCAACTGGATCAAAGACTTCAACATAAGACCTGATACTCTTGAGTATTATAGAAGAGAAAGAAGAAAATACACTGGAACTTATAAGCACAAGAAAGGACTTCCTGAGCAGGACTCCTATAGCACAAGTATTAAGTCCAACATTTGACAAATTTGCCCTCATGAAACCAAAAAATTTCTATATAGCAAAGTACATCATCATTCAAGTGAAGAGGCAACCTACTGAATGGGGGGAAATCTTTGCCAGCTATCCCTTTGACAGAGGGTTAGTATCTAGAATATACCAAGAACTCAACTAAACATCAAAAGACAAACAATCCAATTTATATAGGTGCAAGGAACTGAACAGGAGTTCCCAAAAGATAAAACACAAATAAATGAGAAATATATATATATAGTTGTTTTGTCTTTTATTTGAGACAGGGTCTCCCTTTAGCCACAGCTGTCATGGAAATCACTCTGTAGACCAGGCTGGCCTTGAACTCACAAAGTCCACCTGCCTCTGCCCCAAGTGCTAGGATTAAGGGTTGCGGCCACCCATCGCCCAGTCGATATATATTTTTAATGGTCATTCCATCTGTTAGTCATGAGGATGAAGAGCAAATCAAAATCACTGAGATTTCCTCTCACTCCAGTCAGAATGGCTAAGATGCAAAATCAATGACAAATCTGAAAGAATGTAGAGAGAGGAGAGTTCTAACTCACTGCTGGTGGGAGTGCAAACTGCTGTAATCATTATGAAAATCAGTGTGGGTGTGGAAATCTTCAAAAAGCTAGAAATAGATCTACCACATGATTCAGCAATACCACTTGGGCATATACCCAAAAGACTTATACCTACTGAGAGTAGCTGTTCACCGTGTTGCTTTGTTGCTCTATTTTCACAATAGCCAGAAAATGAAAACAACCTAGATATCATCAACTGAAATGAACAGGATAAAAAGTATTGTAGCCGCGTTTCCTTCGGTGGCACACGCCTTAAATCTGAGCCACTTTGGGAGGCAGAGGCAGGCGGATTCCTATTTGTGAGTTCAAGGCATCCTGGTCTACAGACTGATTCCAGGCAGCTGGTGACTACAGGGAGACCCTGTCTCGAAAAGACAAAAAAAAAATATATGTTAATTACACAATGATCATATAGTGCAAAGAAATGACAAAAAAAAAAAAATTGTGAAATTTCACAGGAAAATGGAAGGAACTGGAAACAAACATCCTCACTGAGGTAATTCCAAACCCAGAAAGACAAACATTATGTGTTCTATTTCATGACTGGATGCTAGCCTTGAATCCTTAGATATGAGTGTTTCAATTGAAAACTTCATAGACCTCAGAAAACTAGTAAATGGCCATGGAAGGGGGGAGGCTTCTGGGAGGGGAGAAGAAATTCAGTGACATAAAGGTAGAAGGAGGAATAATGCACTTGGGAGGCAGAGGCAGGTGGATCTTTGTGAGTTCAAGGCCAGCCTGCGTCTACACGAGTGAGTATCCAGACATCTGGGGTACGGGAGACTCGTCTCGAAAAGACAAAAAAAAAAAAAAAAAAAAAAAGAGAAGGAGGAATAATGATGTGGGAAGGATTAAATGGGTGTGGGAATAAGAAGACAGGGCAGAGGAGGGGTGTCGGAAGGGATACCTAACACTAAAGGCTTTTTGAAAGAGTTATGTGGAAACCTACCATTACAGAAGCTTCTTAAAGTATACACATACATAATATAAAAAGATTAAAAGTACCTACCCTGGGGCTGGAGAGATGGACTAGCGGTTAAGAGCACCACCGACTGCTCTTGCGGAGGACCCAGGTTCGATCCCCAGCACCCACGTGGCAGCTGAGAACCATCTGTAACTCCAATTCCAGGAGAACTCCAGTTCCAGGGGAATCCGACACCCTATTCTGATCTCCACAGCATTGCATGACATGGGTGCACAAACCTACATGCAGACAGTACATTCATATAAATAAATAAATAAATATTTTTAAAAAAATAAATAAAAATTTTAAGTACCTACCCTATAACAAGGGCATATTATCCCTAATAGATGCCATAGCTAGGAAAGGAAAAGCCCAGTGCCAGGAAGGGACACCCTATTTTGAAGCTGATGACCATAGATGCCATAGACCCACAAACAATACAGGGGCCATTGGCCCTGCTCTTGGATCAACAGACAGAAGCTGTGGTGCAGAGTATGCCAAAGCTGCATCTAGCCTGGAAGCTAAATATCGGCGCGTGTAAGAGTCTCCCACATTGCCCTGATTTTGGAGACATGGAAGCTGCAGAATTGAAGGAGTCATGGAGAGAAGCCGAGGGTTGGCACTGTGAGAGACAGGAGAACAAGAAATGGAAAGGTTGTGGTTTAATCCTGGTGTGTTCCTGGGTCAACTGAAAAGGGCTCAGCTGTGCTGGATGACCTCACTTGCCAACTTGAAACACCTGAGAAGAGGGAACCTCAACTGAGGCATTGCTTCCATCAGATCCACCTGTGGCCAGGGATGAGGTAACCCCAACTGAGGCATTGCTTCCATCAGATCCACCTGTGGCCAGGGATGAGGGAACCCCAACTGAGGCATTGCTTCCATCAGATCCACCTGTGGCCAGGGATGAGGGAACCCCAACTGAGGCATTGCTTCCATCAGATCCACATGTGGCCAGGGATGAGGCATTTTCTCAACTGCTAATTGATGTAAGAGGGCCCAGCCCATCAAATGTGGTGCCTCTGGGCAAGTGGTCCCACAGCCTGAGCACAACCTGCGGGGAGCAAGGTGGTCAAGAGCATCGCTCCTTGTCTTTGCGTCAGTTCCTGCCTCTGGGTTCCTGCCATTGGTCCTGGCCTTGACTTTCTTTGATGATGGACTGTGAACTGTAAGCCAAATAAACCCTTTCCTCCCAAAGTTAGTTTTGTCAGTCTTTTTTCACAGCAGTAGAGAGCAAACCCTCTACCCACAGTCAGACCCCAGCCCAAGGCACACTGGAGTGAGTTTTGTATGGCCATTACCCACAGTCAGACTGGGTGTACACCTGCTCTGGGCTCCCTCTCTCATCCCTGTTGTATTCACATCTTAACGCTGGAACTAAAACTCTTAAGAGAAAAACGTTGCCATCGGTGAGGTTTAGTTTGAACTGTCAGTTTGGCATGATCTAGAATCATCTGGGAAGAGTCTCAGTGAGGAACTGTCTGGAGTAGGTTGGCCTGGATGCATGCCTGGGGGGAACTGTCTTCATTATGTTAATTGATGTGAGAAGACCAGCCTAAAAATGGGAATCGCCATTCACTGGATTTGGGACCTGAATTATATATAAGCGTAGAGACAGCTGGCTGAGCACTAAATGTGCGTGTGTTCATTCTATGTTCTTTTGTTGTTGCTTTGTGCTTTTGTTTATTTTTCTTTTTTTTACAATATTTTTGACTTCAACACTATTCATACTGAATATGTATGGCAGCTTAACCTACCCAAATATGAAGTTTAAGAAGCGAAAACTGTTCTAGCTTTGTTAAAAAGAAAAGTTGTGCTGCAGACTATTGTCATGATGGTTAACAAAGCAAGGAAGAGCACCACTCAAATCATGTTACAATCTCTTTAGTACTTCAATTGGATTATGGTATGGTGTTGGTCCTAAATTGGACTTCACACAGGTGTGACTATAATACAATGACTCCTCAGAAGATGCAGTTCTTAAACCACACTTCCTCAGGTATAATGCTGGGAAAATTCAGTATAACTAACATGATAACATATCAGAAAACAACAAAACAACAACAACAACAACCAAACAACAGACTAGTAGCTTTTAAGACATTCTTCTATAATGAACTATTTCAAATTAACAGACTTTCTTCAGAAAAGATCATTTTTGATGGACAAAATGCAATTGAGAAGTCTGCTTAACAATCATAACCTAATTTAAACTTACTCATTTTTACAATGTAGACAAGAAAGTGCTGACTGCTCTTTAAGGGACAAGTTTAGCCCCCAAACAGCCAATTCAGTAAGACTTAGAAGCTATTTAATTTGGTATTTGTCATGATTTGACTGGTGCTTGTTCCCTTGCTGTCTCTACATGAAGTCATGGGCCAATTCTACTTTCAGTAAATGTTTGACAGCTTTTTATTTAATAACAGTCTCAGCACTTTTATTAAGCATGCAAGACTAACAAAAACTTTGGCAATGCATAAGTGTAACACAGTGACAAGAGACAGCTTTTACAATTAAGTCTTCTAATACTGCCTTCACAGTATGGAAATTGTGCTACATCCACCAAAAGAGGGCCCTGTCTACTCAAATATTTTAGTATTTCACCCCAGGAACAAACTCTTTTGCATTTGGATTCAGATTGCTCTTGACCACAAGATCTTCCAGAGAAGAGCCATCACTGATAACAAGGTCATTAAACTGGTCTTGGATTTGGTCCATAGTCTGTGGGAGATCTCGAGCTGGAATAAACCACTCATGTTCTTCCTCTTCCAGCATTTCTTGAAAACAGTGTTCAATAAATTCTTCTTCCCACAACTCCTCTTCTATTTGTCTGTTAAATTCCTCTTCATTTTCCATCCACATGTACTCTGCAAATGGATTATCATCTTCATGAGAATGACTGTTAATAATCACATCTTCATTGATGATGCTTGGGCTAGTACTGCTACGACTTGGATCTTTCATGGTTGGTGTTAGTTGTGTTGTTGTTGTTGTTGTTGTTGTTGTTGTTGTTGTTTTGGCCTTTTTGAGACAGGGTCTCCCTGTAGTCCCGGCTGTCCTGGAACTCAGTCTGTAGACCAGGCTGGCCTTGAACTCACAAAGATCCGCCTGCCTCTGCCTCCCAAGTGCTAGGATTAAAGGCGCGCGCCACTACATCTTCATTGATGATGCTCGGGCTAGTACTGCTACGACTTGGATCTTTCATGGTTGATGTTAGTTGTCGTTTTTAACCCAGTGCACGGCAGCGGGGACGGCAGCCAACGAATCCTGTCGGCCTCTGCGGATCTCCACAGGCAGCGCCACTCCCCAGCTGGACATGCGCTTCGCCTTGTTTTATTTTTGATAAAGGGTCTCCTTGTACCCTTGCTGGCCTGGAACTTGCTATGCAGACCAGGCTGACCTCAACCTCACAGACATCCACCTGCCTCTACCTTCCATGTGCTAGGACGAAAGGCTGTGCCCCCAGGTCCATGCCCGTCTGTGTTCCTGGCTGTAATGTGACTAGCTGCTTCATGGTCCTTCCTTGATTGTCCTGCAATGCTAGACTCTCACCTGGAATTGGAAGCTGAATAAACCTTCTCCCTTAAAGTTTCTTTTTGAAAGGGTGTGCTATCACAGCAACAAAAACAACCCAATCCCTTCTCTTTGGTTTGTGATAGTTGGGAACTGAAATGCCAGTGGTCTCGCTGGTCCTTGGAACTGAAGATCTTGCTAGTAAGCTCAGAGTGCACAGTAAAAAAAAAAAAAGCCCTTAGTCTACATGAAGAATCCTGGCAGAGAGTGAGCAGTGAGGGGACGGAACCTGATGCCCTACACTGACTACCAGTCAGCCACACTTCATAGTTTTATTTATCCCCTCAAGGAACTCTGTGGCATAAGGACTGTGACCCCATCTTCCAGATAACGAGAGGTCAGACACATTAGAGAGGTCCTGTGAGATCCTGTTTCAGATGACTGCCTTACGTCGGGCTTAGAACTGTAACTGTCTTGGCAGGAAAGAATATGGTTTGTAGTGCAACTAAGCCAGGGCCTTCCCTGTGCACACTTGGCAAGCACTCCATCATTGAGCCATCCTGAGACCCGTGGAGAGAAGATATTATAGAGATACTTATGTTATCAGAATACTGACACACTGTGCCCCAAAGAATTAAAACTTCCCCACACATCCCCTGCTGGAAGAAGGAAAAGGCTGAAGTCTGGTGTCAGTCAAAAGGAGCTTATCTTGAGGGACAGATTCCAGAAGTTCTTCCAACTTTTCAGACCACCTTGCAAGACAGACCGGAGACATTGATGGGTCGGTCAAGGATGGGTGGGACCACATCTTGACAGAGACCACTAAATGATGCATACCCTGTGGCCTCTCTGTAAATCTACACCTCACCTTAGTACCTAGAAGTCAGACTAGGGGTCACTACAACCTTATATTTGTTCCTCTTCCCAGTGGGGCCACATTGAATCAACCTTTTCTGCTTTTCACTATTCTTTGTTTTTATAACTGGAATACTAGACTCTGGCAGCAGAGCCTACCCCAGTGCCCTGCCACAGCCTGGGCTTTGACCCTAACAACCCCAGTAAAGACCCAAGAGAATGGTGGGGGTGGTGTTGATATGCAGACGTAGGCTTGGCCTGTATGTTCCAGACATCGAGAAGTTGAGCCAGTATTTGGTCATTTTCCCATGACTCTCCTTTCTTTATGAGATCTACCAGAACATTCTACTCTACCTTGAGACTCCAAACACCTCAAAAGTCATTATGAAAGAAACCCTGATTCCCCACTTGAGAGAGAACATGGGAAATGGCCGTGAAAATCAGCATGCATGAGCCACAAAAAAACACTAGATGTCACTGTCAGCCTTGCAAGAGCGTCCTCTAATCTCAGGCAGCCTTAGAGAGGGAGAGAGAACCAGGCTCCTGAAGCTCCAGTGTACCCATTCCTGGAAATAATTTGGTGATAAGAAGGTGTCCTCTAGGGACTCCTTCACTTGGCAGGAAGCCTGGTAGCCCCCCACCCTAGAGAAAAGACCTCCCTATGGCCAGTGGAGTCCAGCAATGGATTCTGCTCCTCAGCCAGGAGGCAATGGGACAGGGCCACTCTGCTTAAGTCATTCAGAGCTAAGTTGGAGGAGTGAGCAGGGTAAAGGTGAGATGGCTGGCCAGGGGAGGGCAGTGGATGACACAGACATCCTCTTGCCCCGTGGGTCCAGGGAGGAGGGAGGGGTTCAAGACATAGCGCTGTAAGCAGGGCTCCTAGGAGACAGGGGCCTCGTGGGCCTGCTCTCAGGGAAAGGCCCCCAGGAGTGAGGACAGATCCCAAAGATCCAGGAAAATTGTGATAGGAGAAGGCCACCAGGGAGACAACTGGACCACCAGGAGGAGGTGCCGCAGTCATTCCACTAGACGCACAGGAAAGAACTTGGTGACGCAACAAACCTGGTACCTTTCTACTGAAGCAGCCTCCGTTTCCCCATATATGTCTGTCTTGGCCCAAGATGACCTGTCCAAGCAGACTTCTCCAGAAAGTCACCCCTATCATGGTTAAGAGATGGAGGAATTATAAACCTAAGGGTATAGAGAGGATAAGAAAGGAGGGTTCTGAAGCTGCAGAACCCAGGGCTAGGTTGGGGTGTGGGGGCCACCCACTCCTGAGGACCTGAGCAGGTCTGACGCCAGCATCGGCCTGAGTGCTGGGAGCCTTCAGCGTCCTGCGGTTTCCATCTGCCCTGAGCCACATGTTTTTCTTCTCCCACAGTTGTTGCACTATTCCTGTCATTCTCATGCCTTTGGCCAGAGTCAGGAATGAGAAGGGCCGTGAGCTATGGGAACTGGGAAATTCCAGGCTCTAGGTCAAGGTCACTAAGGAAGAGTGGAGCTGCAGGGAGTGGAAACCGAGGAAAGACTTGACAACAGCCAGAAGGCCAGCCTGCTCCCAGCTACCTAGTACCTAAGAAGCTGACCCACACACCTCACAGAGAAAGCCCTTACTACAGCAACAGATGTGTTTTCCAGGCATTTGAGAGGGGCTGTGGGGTGGAATGATGGTGTCTCAACCAACAGGTTGGGACAATGGGCAGAAAATATGTCCGACTGGAGAGCCACAGCACTGCTGCCCGGGATGTCACAGGGAACCCTCAAATCCGAAGGTCCCAGGAAGAAGTGCTGGCATGTTGGAGGGCCCTAGGTGGATACCAAGGGAGACTCTGAATGGGTATTCCTCCTTTTCCTCCACCTCTATCCCTGAGCAGGGCAGAGGAGGAAGTAGCCCTCCGCTCTCTCAGAGAGCTGAAGAGCATACACCTTCCTTATAGGACCTGAGGACTGAGGTGACTCTATGAATCACCTGTTGATTTCATTGGCCCTATAAATGGGCACAATGGGCTTGGGTAGGCCTGAACTCACCGATGTGCTGCACAGGGGCCTAGAGGAGGCCCCCACCCTTGGAAGGGGCCTTCCAGAAGACAACTGTGGACAGCACTTTGAACAGGGTTAGCAGCAGGACCGGGCTGGGAGTGGAAGGCTTCAGCCTGGGGACCAGTGTGTTCCCAGAAGCTTTCCTGAGGAAGGCCACCAGGGGACCACTTTCCTGGTCTGTGCTGCTTCAGTCACAGTGTTGGGGTTGTAGGGTAACACCCGAGGATTACCTGTTCATTTTCTTGTCAGCCTTTAGTCCTTCCCAGAAGGAAATTTTCTGAGATTGGAATTTAAGATCCAGCAGACATACTGCCTCAAGAACCAGAGAAAACCAGAGTGCAAGGTCAAGCCAAACGATGTGAGTGAAAGGCACATATGATGAGGCCGGCTGCTGGGGTGTGGACCTGCAGAGTGCTAGCCCTGTGGACATGGAACTGGAGGCCAGAGAAGCCCTGTTCTCCACATAGGGGGCTGTCTGCAGGGAAGGGATGACTGGTAGAGGGAAATTTGTCCATCTGAGTGGGACCACATGTCTGAGCTCCCCCTAAAGAAGCCCCAGAACAGGGTTTATCCTGAGCCCCTCCAGCAGGCCTTGGCCAGTTCATTGCAGGTCTTCACAGGAAGCAGCCACACTGCTGCTATGGGGTGAGGCCTGGGCTTGGGGTACACCCTCTGGATTCAGGTTCTTGTTCTTCCACCACCAAATTCATGGGTTCTTTGAATTCCTGCCATTTCTTGATGGGCTAAGGGAAGGGACACGGTGGCTTTCAAGAATCTTGGTACCATGACCCTTTTATCCAAATCAAATCATACAAGAAAATGTAAATAAGGGGCCAGGGTGATGGCCCAGAAGTATAAGTGTTTGCTTTGCAGGCCTGAGGACCTCAGATTGAATCGCCGGCATGCACAGTCAAACAGCAGGATGTGGTCGCCCATTCCTGAAACTTCACCACTGCTGTAGAGAGAGAGAGGAGGATCTCTGTGGCTTGTTGGCTGCCAGCCGAGCTCCAGGTTCAAAGATTCACCCATACAGTCTAGAGTAGAGACTGATAGGTGACAGACAGGATGGCCAATGTCTTTCTTCAGCATAGGCAAGTGCACAGGCATGCATATAGAACCCCCAATTACAGTGCATGTACATCACACACACACACACACACACACACACACACACGCAATACTCACACACACGCAATACTCACACACATGTATGCAAAGAAAAAAATGTAAATACGCAGAATAGATGACAGCAGAAGTTGGGCAGGGAGAGCCCATATGCACACTCACACATTGATACACACAGTTACAGCAGTTGGAGTACTGCACATGACAACCACACACATGCATGCTCACATGGGCATGCTCACCTGGGAATTAGCCCTGCTCCACACAAGCTAAGTACCATAGTTCACAGACAGGACACGATGGCACATACCTGAAACCCCTTCATTGGGGAAGTTAAAGCAGGTGGATCCCAATCACAGGTTCCAGACAAGCCTGTGATACTTATGAAGACCATGTCAAAGAGAAAAGAAAAAAGAGAAAAGGTCTGAAATCTCCTAGACCTAGGGTAGGCTGTGCCTGAAGTCTGCTGGCCTGCAGGTCCACTTGCCCCTCTACTGGATGGAATGCCAGAGAGCCAGTCCCCATCCCCACCTTGGTGGTACCCCTTATCCATGTGCTTGCCTTCTCCCATGCTCTTCACAGAGGAAGCTGGAATGTGTGGCCTGCATCAAGCTGGGCCCCCAAGGCAATGCCCTGTCCCGATGGTGCCATTGTCCAATACCAAGGTGGGGGCTGCAGGTAAGCAGGGGCAGAGGTTAGGGAGAGGGGTTCATGGTGGATAGCAGCTGAGTCTGCAGCAGGGGTACAGGAAGCCTGGAAAAGAGGGGAGGGCCATATGACCGGGTGATGGAGGCTCCAGACCTGGCCAAGAACTTCCACTGGGGCCTGTGGAGGCGTCTGCCCTCCCAGGCACTGCTCCAACAGTGTGTTGACAGTGGCAGGAACTCCAGGACAAGTGCAGAAAGGTGGGACAGGCCGGCGAGGAAGAACTCAGACAACACCTTCAGGGATAAGCTTATCCAGAGATGTGTTCCACGACTGAGCCCTGGACAGGTGGGTGACTAGAGAGCAGGGACAGCCCTTGGGAAGAAGACTGGGATGTGGAAGGCAGGGAAGCGATGGACTAAACAGAAACCACCCCCCTCACACCCACCGTGGCTTCTCCCCTCTTGCTTCCTGGACAGCTGCACAGCACCAGCGGAAGCACCACCTCCCATGTTCCAGGATACTCCCTGCTAATGAAACAGTTGAGTCTGGGGACAGGAAAGATGGCTCAAAATACACACTGGATAAAAGGTAGCAATTTCAACAAATGGTGGTGGCCAAACTGGATAGCTTACATGTAGAAGATCAAAATAGATCCAAATAAAAAAATAGATCCAAATCTCAACTCTAAATGGATCAGCGGTTAAGAGCAAGGGCTGCTCTTGAAGAGGACCAGGATTTGACTCCTAGCACCCACATGGTAGCTAGCAACTGTCCATAACTCCAGTTCCAGAGGATCCAACACCCTTTTCTGACCTCTGAAGACACTGCATGACATGAGTGCACCTACCTACATGCAGGCAGTACATTCATATACATTAAAAATAATAAAATATATTAAAACAGAAAGTTGCTGGCATAAAAACAGAAACACTGGTGAATAGAATTTACATTTACAGCCACCAGATTTCTTAAAAAAATTTGTTACTTTTATTTTATGTGTATCAGTGTATTGCCTGCATGTATGTAAGTACCTCCATGTTGTGCGATGCCTGTGGAGGCCAGAAAAGGGGCCTGGATCCTCTGGAACCAGTTAAAGATGGTTGTAGGCCACCATGTAGGTGCTGGAAATTGAACCTGATCCCCTGCATAAACAGCCAGTGCTCTTAACCACTGAGCCTTCTCTCTAGCCCCAGCCACCAGCCACCAGGGTTTTTACAAAGGGGTCCAAAATACACACTGGATAAAAGGTAGCAATTTCAACAAATGGTGGTGGCCAAACTGGATAGCTTACATGTAGAAGATCAAAATAGATCCAAATCTCAACTCCAAATGGATCAGGGACTTCAACATAAGACCTGATACCCTGAATTTTATAGAAGAGAAAGTAGGGAATACATGGGAACTTATGAGCACAGGAAAGAGCTTTCTGAACAGGATTCCTGTAACAGGCATTGAAACCTAAAAACTGAAAAACGAGTGCTCACAAAACTAAAAAGCTTCTGTACAACAAAGGATACCATCATTCAAGTGAAGAGACAACCTATAGCACGGAAAAATATTACTAGCTATACCTCTGACAGACGGTGAGTATCCAGAATATACAGAGAACTAAAAAATAACATAAAAAACTGAATTAAAACTGGGAGAAGGAACTGAAGAAGGAATTCTCAAAAAATAAAACTCAAGAGGCTGAGAAATATATTTTTAATGCTCAACATCTTTAGTCATCAAGGAAATGCAACTTAAAACCACTTTGAGATTCCATCTCACCCCTAGTCAGAATGGCTAAGATCCAAAAAGCGGTGACGAATGCTGGTGACTATGTGGAGAAAGGGGAATTCTAACACACTGCTGCTGCAAGTGCTAAATGGGGCAGCCACCATGAAAATCAGTGTAGAGATTCCTCCAAAAGCTGGAAATAGATCACCAATACCACCCCAGCATATACCCAAGGGGCTCTATACCCTACCTCAGAAATACCTGTTCATCCATGTTCACTACCTCAGAAATACCTGTTCATCCATGTTCACTACCTCAGAAATACCTGCTCATCCATGTTCACTACCTCAGAAATACCTGTTCACTACCTCAGAAATACCTGTTCACTACCTCAGAAATACATGTTCACTACCTCAGAAATACCTGCTCACCCATGTTCACTACTTCAGAAATACCTGTTCATCCATGTTCACTACCTCAGAAATACCTGTTCATCCATGTTCACTACCTCAGAAATACCTGATCATCCATGTTCACTGCTGTCTTTTCATAACATCCAGAAAATGGAAACAACCCAGATGTCCATCAACTGACAAGCACATAATGAATGTATGGTACACCTGTCTACTGCAATAGTATTCACCTTTTTAAATTTTATTTATTTTTTTATGTGTATGAATGTACTGTCTGCATGTAGGTTTGTGCACCCGTGTCGTGCAATGCCATGGAGGCCAAAAGAGGGTGTCAGATTCCCCTGGAACTGGAGTTAAAGGCAGTTCTCAGCTGTCATGTGGGTGCTGGGGATCGAATCCAGGTCCTCTGCAAGAGCAGTCGGTGATCTTAACCACTAGGCCATCTCTCCAGCCCAGTATTCACCTTTTAAGAAAAGGAAAATTACCAGATTCCACACAGCTCTGGGAACTTGTTAGACCACTTGCAAGAGACCCAGAAGGAGACATGGACAGGTCAAGGGTGGGTGGGACCACATCCCAACTAAGACTACTCAATTATGCATACTCCATATCTTCTGTTTAAACTTACTCTTCATGTGAGAGACTTCGGGGTCACTGCATCTCTTTATCTGTTCCTCTTCCCATTGGCCACATTGAATCAATCTTTTCGGTTTTCCCTATTCCTTGTCTTTTTAATTAGCATACCGTGGACTGGTAGCAGAGCCTCACTCAATGGACCTGCAAGAGCCCATGCTTTGACCCTGACAATCCCAGTAAGACACTTCAGGAAATGGTGGGGCATTGTTACTGATATGAAGACCCAGGCATGTCCTATTTGCTTCAAGTACCAAAAAGTTGCACCAATATTTGGGCACTGTCCCATGATTCGCCATCCTTTATAAGATTCACCAGAACATTCTGTTCTAACTGGAAACTCACAATACAAGACCCCAAATGAAATCCTAGCTCTCAACTCAATTAGGATGGAATATCAGAAATGGCTTCAAACAGTGGCCTGCAGGGGTTTCCAAGAGCACCAGTTGTCAGTGTCAGCCCAGCTTTACCTACACAGTTGTCAGTGTCAGTCCAGCTTCACCTACACAGTTGTCAGTGTCAGCCCAGCTTCACCTACACAGTTGTCAGTGTCAGCCCAGCTTTACCTATACAGTTGTCAGTGTCAGCCCAGCTTCACCTACACAGTTGTCAGTGTCAGCCCAGCTTCACCTACGCAGTTGTCAGTGTCAGCCCAGCTTCACCTATGCAGTTGTCAGTGTCAGCCCAGCTTCACCTACACAGTTGTCAGTACCCAGCTTCACCTACACAGTTGTCAATGCCCAGCTTCACCTACGCAGTTGTCAGTGTCAGCCCAGCTTCACCTACACAGTTGTCAGTGTCAGCCCAGCTTCACCTACACAGCTGTCAGTGCCCAGCTTCACCTACGCAGTTGTCAGTGTCAGCCCAGCTTCACCTATACCTTGTCAGTGCCCAGCTTCACCTACACAGTTATCAGTGTCGGCCCAGCTTCACCTACACAGTTGTCAGTGTCAGCCCAGCTTCACCTACACAGTTGTCAGTGCCCAGCTTCACCTACGCAGCTGTCAGTGTCAGCCCAGCTTCACCTATGCAGTTGCCAGTGCCCAGCTTTACCTATGCAGTTGTCAGTGCCCAGCTTTACCTATGCAGTTGTCAGTGCCCAGCTTCACCTATGCAGTAGTCAGTGTCCAGCTTCAATCTACGCGGTAGTCAGTGCCCAGCTTCAATCTACACGGTAGTCAGTGCCCAGCTTTACCTATACAGTTGTCAGTGTCCAGCTCCACCTATGTGGTTGTCAGTGCCCAGCTCCAACTACACAGTTGTCAGTGTCCAGCTTCACCTATGCTGTTGTCAGTGCCCAGCTTTACCCACACAGTTGTCAGGGCCCAGTTTTATCCACACAGTTGTCAGTGCCCAGCTTTTCCTACGTGGTTGTCAGTGTCCAGCTTTACCTACACAGTTGTCAGTGCCCAGCTTTACCTATGCGGGTGTCAGGGCCCGGCTTTACCTACGCGGTTGTCAGGGTTCAGCTTTACTACACAGTTTTCAGTGCCCAGCTTTACCTACACAGTTGTCAGGGCACAGCTTTACCTACACAGTTGTCAGTGCCCAGCCTACTCAGTTGTCAGTGTCCAGCTTTACCTACACAGTTGTCAGTGCCCAGCTTTACCTACGCAGTTTTCAGTGCGCAGCTTTACCTACGCAGTTTTCAGTGCCCAGCTTTACCTACGCGGTTGTCAGGGCCCAGGTTTACCTACATGGTTTTCAGGGCCCAGCTTTACCTACCCGGTTGTTAGGGCCCAGCTTTACCTACACGGTTGTCAGTGCCCAGCTTTACCTACGCAGTTGTCAGGGCTCAACTTTACCTACGCGGTTGTCAGTGTCCAGCTTTACCTACACGCTTGTCAGTGCCCAGCTTCACCTACGCAGTTGTCAGTGCCCAGCTTCACCTACACAGTTGTCAGTGTCAGCCCAGCTTCACCTACGCAGTTGTCAGTGCCCAGCTTTACCTACGCAGTTGTCAGTGCCCAGCTTTATCTATGCGGTTGTCAGTGCCCAGCTTTACCTATGCGGTTGTCAGTGCCCAGCTTTACCTATTCGGTTGTCAGTGCCCAGCTTTACCTATGCGGTTTTCAGTGCCCAGCTTTACCTATGCTGTTGTCAGGGCCCAGCTTTACCTACACAGTTGTCAGTGCCCAGATTTACCTACGTAGTTGTCAGTGTCCAGCTTTACCTATGCGGTTTTCAGTGCCCAGCTTTACCTATGCGGTTGTCAGGGCCCCGCTTTACCTACACAGTTGTCAGTGTCCAGCTTTACCTATGCGGTTGTCAGGGCCCAGCTTTACCTATGCGGTTGTCAGTGTCCAGTTTTACCTACGCAGTTGTCAGTGCCCAGATTTACCTACGCAGTTGTCAGTGTCCAGCTTTACCTATGCGGTTGTCAGGGCCCAGCTTTACCTATGCGGTTGTCAGGGCCCAGCTTTACCTATGCAGCCTTAGAAATGGAAAGCAGAGACTGGGGTTGTGTCCACTTCAGCTTCCTGATAGTCACGGATGTCTGTATTTCTGGAAAAAATTTACTGATAGTAAAGTCTCCTCTAGGGATTTTTCTTGTGCAGGAAGGACCTAAGAAAGGCCAGCCCTGCCTGGGCAGATGGGGTTGGAAAAGGAAGTATTCAGGATACCCAGCACCCCCCGCCCTAGATAAACAACCTCCCTCCCCATGGCAGTAGAGTCCAGGAAGGGATTCTGCTCCTCAGCCAGGGAGCAATGGGACAGGGCTCCTCTGCTCAAGTCCTTCAGGGCCCAGGAGCAGGAAGGAGTGAGTCAGGATAAAGGTAAGATGTCTGGCCAGGGGAGGGCAGTGGGTGAAAGAGAAGTAGAGGAAAAGGTACCCTCCTCCCTTGTGTGTCCAAAGTAGCAGAAACTCTAGTGTTTTGGGGGGTCTAAATGGTGGAATTGTGGGCAGGACTCCTGGTAGAGAGCGGGCTCTTGGACCTGCTGCAGGGAAAAGTTGGGGCCAGCCAAGTTAAAGACCCCATGGATGAGAGCCAGGATGGAGGTAATAGGAGAGAGCCACCAGGGACACAGCTGGACACCACAACGAGGGGCCGGAGTTATCTCACTAGCCAGGTGGGGAAAGGCTTACTGAAGCAACAAACCTGGTACCTTTCCACTGAAAGAGCCTTGAGGTCTCCCATCAGCGTCTGTCTAGTCCCATGACCCCTTGTCCAAGCAAGGTTCTCTGGAAAGTCACCCCTTAGGTGCCCACAATCATGGTTAAGAGATGAAGGAATCACAAGGCCTGAGATCTCAGGGAGAAAAAAAGGAGGGAGGGAAAAGGAGGAGGCGAAGAGCTCAGGGCTAGGTTGGGATGTGGGGGCCGGAGAGCTCAGGGCCAGGTTGGGGTGTGGGGGCCGGAGAGCTCAGGGCCAGGTTGGGATGTGGGGGCCAGAGGGCTCAGGGCCAGGTTGGGATGTGGGGGCCGGAGGGCTCAGGGCCAGGTTGGGATGTGGGGCCAGAGAGCTCAGGGCCAGGTTGGGATATGGGGCCATCCATTCCTGGGGACCTAAGTAGGCAGTGCAGCATGAGGCTTCAGCATCCTGAGTTCCCACCCGCCCTGGGCTCTCCACATGTTTTGTTTTGTTTTCTCAAAAATATTCAATCTAAACCAGGCATGGTAGCACACACCTTTTATCTCAGCACTCAGGAGGCAGAGGCAGGCAGATCTCTGTGAGTTCAAGGCCAGCCGGTCCACTTGTTCCAGGACAGCTGGGGCTACAGGGAGACTCTGCCTCAAAAACACCAAAACAACTTCAATGTGAAATCAGTGATTCTGCCCACTGTGCCTTGATCCCACCGCAGCCAGAGCTGCTCCACTCTCTCCCTGAAACCCAGTATCCCTTCTAGCCTTGGACACAGACTTACTTTTGCTCTTTCTACTTAAAGAACATACAGACAAACAACTCAAGAACAGGGGGATAAACTTGTGTTAATTCATTCAGGACTTTAAAAGTGAATGCATAAAAGAGATAGAAATATTGAAGCAATCCCAAGCCAAAATGAAGATGAAATTGAAAAATTCAGTAAGTCGATTTAAAAGGACAGGAGAAACCTTCATAAGAATGATGAATGGAAAACAGAATATCAAGGCTGGAGGACAAAGTTGAAGAATTGTACTCCTCAAGCAAAGACTATAAAAAATGGATAAAAACACAAGAATTTAAAAAAAACCACAAGAATTAAATACGAGACACCATGAAAAGACCAAATCTGCACACCATAGGCATACAGAAAGGAGGAGACTCTCAGGTCAATGGCATAGACCAGATCTTCAACAGGATTATAAATGTGCACACCATAGGCATAGAGAAAGGAGGAGACTCTCAGGTCAATGGTGTAGGCCAGATCTTCAACAGGATTATAAATGTACACACCATAGGCATACAGAAAGGAGGAGAATCTCAGGTCAATGGCGTAGACCAGATCTTCAACAGGATTATAAATGTGCATACCATAGGCATACAGAAAGGAGGAGACTCTCAGGTCAATGGTGTAGGCCAGATCTTCAACAGGATTATAAATGTACACACCATAGGCATACAGAATGGAGGAGACTCTCAGGTCAATGGCATAAACCAGATCTTCAACAGGATTATAAATGTGCACACCATAGGCATACAGAAAGGGGGAGACTCTCAGGTCAATGGTGTAGACCAGATCTTCAACAGGATTATAGAAAAAAAAACTTCTCCCAATTAAGGAAAGACATACCTATACAGATACAAGAAGCAAAGAACACCAAATAGATAGGACCAGAACAAAAACTTATCACTGCATATCACAGTAAAAACACTAAATGTACAGAAGAAAGAGAGGGTACTGAAAGCTGCTAGAGTAAAATAGCAAGTTCAATATACAGGAAAACCCATCCAAATTATAGATGACTTTTTTTTGAAATGGGTGTTTTTAATATTTATTTTTATATATTTATTTATTTATTTATTTATTTATGTGTATGGAATGTACTGTCTGCATGTAGGTTTGTGCACCCGTGTCGTACAATGCTGTGGAGGTCAGAAGAGGGTCTCGGATTCCCCTGGAACTGGAGTTCTCCTGGAATTGGAGTTATGGACAGTTCTCAGCTGCCATGTGGGTGCTGGGGATTGAACCCAGGTCCTCTGCAAGAGCAGTTGGTACTCTTAACCGCTAGGCCATCTCTCCAGCCCCTTTTTAAAAATGGGTGTTTTTTTGAATATTTTATTTTTATTTATAGATGACTTTTCAATACAAACTATGAAAGCCAGAAGAGCCTGGACCAGAGTATTCTCAGTTCTACGTGACCATGGGTGCCAACCCAGAATGCTTTGGCATGATAGTTGAAAGGGAATGGAAAATGTTCAATGACACAAATAGGCTGAAAGAATTCATGTCCACCAAACCATCCCTACAGATAATACTCCAAGCAATACAAAGGTCTGAAGGTATAAATGACTTATCCAAGAGGTACAGAAAAAAGGAAGGTATAATTAAGGAAACACAAAATAGGACCAAGAACACAAACAAATTAAAATGACAGTGACAGTAACCAATAGGCATCATTCAATAATAACCCTAAATATCAATGGCCTCTACTTCCTGGCCAAAAGACACAGGCTAGTGTAATGGATTAAGAAACAAAATTCATCTTTTGTTGTCTTCAAGAAACTCAGCTCACCTTCGAGGATAGGTACTATATTAGGATGAAAATATAGGAAAAAAATATTCTAAGCAAATGGTACTAAGAAGTAAGCAAGTATTGCAATATCTGACAAAAAAGAGTTTAAATTAAAACTAATCAGAAGAGACAAAGAGAGTCACTTCATTCTAATCAAAGGAACAATTGACCGAGAAGACATTATAATTGTGAGTATATACGCACCAAACTCTGGTGCCCCCAATTTCATAAAAACAGTACTGTAAGACTATAAAACACTGATTAAACCTAACTCAGTAATAGTAGGTGACTTCACTACCCCACAGTCTCCAAAAACATCTGAATTAAATGACATATCAAATGGAACAAACAGACATCTGCAGAATATTATACCCAAGCACCAAAGAATACATTTTCTAATCAGCAGCCCATGCAAAATTCTCTAAAACTGACCACATACTGGGGCACAAAACAAACCTCAACAGATACGAAAAGACTGAAATCAAATTCCATGTATTCTATCAGTCCACAATGCAATAAAGCTTATAACGAACAGCAAAAGAAGCTCTAGTAACTACATAAATTCATAGATATGAAACAACACACTCTTTCCTGAATGATGAATGGATCAAAGAAGAAATTAAGAAAGAAATAAAAGTGTTCCTGGAGCTAAATGAAAATGAGAATACAATACAACAAGACTTCTGGGACATTTTAAAAGCAGTCCTACAGGAAAGTTTATAGTTCTAAGTGCCTACATTTAAAAAAAATTTTAGAAAAGCACACATAAATGAGTTGACAGTACAACCCAAGACTCTGGAAAGGCAAAAACAAACCAACCCCAAACCCAACAGATGAGAAGAAATAACAAAAACAAGAGCAGAAATTAATAAAATAGAAACAAAAAAAAAATACAAAGACTCAATGAAACTAAGAGCTGGTTCTTTGTTAAATAAGATAGATCATTAGCCCAGTTAACCAAAAGAAATAAAGAGAAAATACAAATTAACAAAATCAGAGATGAAAGGGAGAAAGGGAAAACATCACAACAGACACCAAAAAATCCAGAACATTATAAAAAAATGGATATATATATATATATATATTTATAAAATCATAGGACTCACCAAAGCTAAACCAAGAAGACATCAACAGCTTAAACAGACCCATAACAAATAAGGAAATTAAAACAACACGAAACCTCCCAACTAAAAAAAAACCCCAGGCCCTGATGAAGTCACAACAGTATTCTATCATACATTCAAAGAATATCTGCAATCAATACCTCTTAAATTATTAAAAAAGATAGAAAAAGAAGAACTCCCAAACTGCTTCTATGAAGTGAGCATCACTCCAACACCAAACCCAGGTAAATACAAAACGAAAAAAGAAAACTCTAGGCCCATGTCCTTAATGAACACAGATATAAAGATTCTCAACAACGTAATCAAAAACTGCATACAGATACTTGTAAAAAAGATCATTCATCATGATCAAGTCAGCTTTATGTAATAAACCACACAAAAGACAAAAATCACATGGTCATCTCAAAAGATGTAGAAAAGACCTTTGATGAAATTCAACAAGCCTTCATGTTAAAAGTCCTAGATGGAATTGGGCTAGAGGGAACATACCTCAAGGTAATTAAAGCTATCTACAACAAACCCACAGTTAACATCATTCTAAATGGAGAAAAACTGGAAGAATTCCCATTAAAAACAGAAAGCAGACAAGGCTGTCCACTATCTCCACTCCTTTTCAACATAGTGCTGAAACGCTTGAAAGTAAGAAGACAAGGAAGTTAAAGGCTACTAATTGGAAAAGAAGAAGTCAAATTATCCCTATTTGCAGATGATATATTATACATAAGAGATCCCAAAAATTCCACCAGAAAACTGATATAAATGATAACACTTTCAGCAAAGTGGCAGGTTACAAAAATCAACTTACAAAAATCAGTAGCCTTTCTACATAGCAACAACAAGCAATCAAGAGAAAGAATTAATGGAAGCCCTCCCAGTCACAATAGCTTCAAAAATATCTAGGAAGAAACCTAACTAAAGACATTAGAGACCTCTACAATGAAAATTTTAAATCTTTAAAGAAATAGAGGAAGACACCGAAGATGAAAGGACTACCATGCTCACGGACTGATGGAATGAATATTGTGAAAATGACCATCTTGCCAAAAGCAATCTGTAAGTTCAATGCAATGACAATCAAAATCCCCATGACATTCTTCACAGAACTAGAAAGAACCATCCTCAAATTCATATGGAATCACAAAAGACCCCAGATAGCCAAAGTAATCTTGGGCAAAAGAGCAATGCTGAAGGATCACCATACCAAATCTCAAACTATATTACAGAGCTATAGTCATAAAAACAGCCTGTAGTTAAATACACATGGATTAAAAAAAAATAAAAACAGGGGCTGGAGAGATGGCCTAGCGGTTAAGAGCGCCGAACGCTCTTACAGAAGACCCAGGTTCCATCCCCAGCACCCACATGGTGGCTGAGAACCGTCTGAAACTCCAATTCCAGGAGAACTCCAGTTCCAGGGGAATCCGACACCCTCTTCTGACCTCCTCGGCATTGCACGACACGGGTGCACAGACCTGCATGCAGACAGTACATTCATACACATACCAAAATAAATAAAAATAAATAAATAAATAAAAACAGCCTGATATTGGCACAAAAAAAGATACATAGATCAATGGAACATAACAGAAGCCCGAAACATGAGAGCATGCAGCTTCAGCCACCTGATATTTGACAGAGGTTCCAAGAAAACACAATAGAGGAAAGACAGCATCTTCAACAAATGGTACTAGCAAAACCGCATCTCCACCTGTAGAAGAATGAAATTGGACCCTTGTTTATCACCATGCACAAAAGTCAACTACAAATGGATCAAAGACTTCCAAATGAAACCTGAAACTAGAAGAAAACATAGGCAGTACCCTACAAGATACAGGGGTAGGAAATGACTTTCTAATCAGATATCAGTTGCTCAGGCACTAAGGTGAACAATCAAGGGGTACTTCAGTAAACTGAAAAGTATATATACATATATATATATATGTATATATATATGTATATATATATGTATATATATATATTTCCACATATATATATATAAATATATATGGAACCCACTGTTACACCAGGGTTAGGGCTGGAGTCAGGGTCAGGGTCAAGGTTAGGGTTAGCTGACACGTGGTGCTGGGAATCAAACCTGGGTTCTCTGCAAGAGCAGTCAGTGCACTTAACTGCTGAGCCATCTCTCCAGCCCATGATTTTTAGCTCTTTAAGAGTTCTCACTGCTTTCCATAGTGGTTGCACAAGTTTGTGTTCCCACCAGCAGTGAATGAGTGTCCCCCTTTCTCCACATCCTCACCAGCATTTGATGCCTTTTGTTCTCTTGATCTTAGCCAATCTGACCGAGTCTTAAAGTGGTCTTGATTTGCATTTCTCTAATTATGAAAGACGTGGAGCACTTTTTGAGGTGTTTCTTAGCCGTTTTTATTTCTTTGTTTGAGAACTCTCTTTTTAATTGGGTTATTTTTTTTTTATTTCTTTGGTTTTTGAGTAGTAATAATGGCACATCCAGGGGCTGGAGAGATGGCTCAGTGGTTATGAGCACTGACTGTTCTTGCAGAGGGCCCGGGTTTGATTCCCAACACCCACATGGCAGCTAAGAATTGTCTTTAGTGCCAGGAGTGGTGGCACATGCCTTTAATCCAAGCATGCAGAAGCAGGTGGATCTCTGTGAGTTCAAGGCCAACCTGGTCTATAAAGCGAGCCCCAGGCCATCTGGGACTAATGGGAGACCCTGTCTCAAAAATACCAAAAATAAATAAATAAATAATAATAATAATAATAGTACATCCAATTTGTATGTTTTGGATATAAATCCTCTGTCAGATGTGTAACAGGTGAAGATTTTCTCCTATTCAGTGGGTTTCCCATGTTATACCAGGATTATATATAAATATATTATATATTTTAATATAATATATTTAATATATTATACATTTTAATATTTTATATATATATATATATATAATCCTGGTATAACATTGGGAGCTAGGAAAATGAAAGGAAACATGGAGGTAAGGGAATAAAGGGGAAGAAAGAGCCCAAAAGAAGGGGTTAACAGAAACATATGTTATTGAAGGGGAACATTCAACAGAGAAGGGAGGAGGGAAGGACATACAAGAACATGGGGGGAAGGAAAAGAAGGAACTCAAGAGAAGGGGGATAAGGAGGAGACAGGTATTATTATCAAGAGGAAAATGAGGACACTTAAACTGGGGAGGGAGGAGGGACAGACAGGAGAAATAAATAAAGCTTAGTTGCTGTAAAAAATTAAAGTAAAAAGAAAAGACAAGACAGTGGGAAACATATTAACTCGCCCCCCCCCAAGAATACACATACTGTATCTGAACATAGGAACATGTGTATTCCTGGAGATTACATAACAAGAAACAGTGCCAGACAGGAGACGCCTTATCACTAGAGCCTTTGATCACCTCCCAGAACTTCAAGGTAAGACTCTATTGCTGAAGACAAGACACACTTCAGACATAGGACTTGGATCAATGGACCTGGAACTGACCTGGAAGCCTTCTCACTGAAGACTAACTTTCATAATTCTAGAGGATACTATGCAAGCTGCTAAAGGAGAAATCAATCAATGGTCCAGCCAGCTGTAAGCCTAATAACCATAACAACCAGCAAAGCAAACTATCTCTATTGGGGCAGTAGTAGCGCTTTTATCTAGGGAGTAATCAATAGCTATCTAATTGGATTTAAAGCCCTCTCAGTGTGAGGGAACTCATGTGTAGCACTGTAAATACAGCCAAATACATATGGCTGGAGCAGTCATAGATCCTAGAGAAAACCCTATCTGTCATATCTCTAGACAAATGAAATTCCTTGTGGTATGCTAAATATGGACCTTTATATTTACAGATAAGCATACCATATACCACTCCTCAAAGAAGCTTCTTTTTGCAACAGATGAAGTTGTTACAGAGTTCCACAACTGATCACACACAGAGAATATTGTCTGAGAGATGCCCAGCCCTAAGTGACACATCCTCAATGGAACCTCAATGCCTAAGGCTCATGGAACATAGTGGAACAGGGAGCAGAGAAACTACTAATACATTCCTCAACTCCCATCAATGAGGCTTCCTCATACAACACTGAAGGCCACAACTGGCTAAGTTTTAGAGAATAAAAGACTGCAGAGTCCATGTCCTGGATAGGACTCTTAAACTAAATCTCACCCACCCATGGCCCAAGGATCATTGCAGAAGAAGGTGCAGAAAGATTGTAAGAGGCAGAGTTGGTGCAGGATCTTAAGGAAGGAGGCAGCTTTGCACAGTGGCAGTATCGTAGCCAATGAGGTTTATCTGAGGCGTGATTATTGCTAATGGGAAAAAAAAAAAAGGAAGGAGGCTTTCAGGCATCTGGGAACTTGCATGCTCATGAGCTTGCAACAATGGTGAGAGGAAGCATAAAAGCATACCAATTCAATCAGACAAAAACCCAATGCAGGACAGGGAAAAGGGGCAGCAGGTTCCAACCCTAGCCAAGAAACTATTGGCAAATGATTGCTGTGTGGTGAGAAAGAGTAAATCTCCTTTAAGAGAATGACTCTAGATAGGCTGGCTAGACTGAAGTGGGGGAACGTGCACAGGGGGACATGTGGGTACAAATGCTTGACCAGACAGCACTTTTTATATATGACGGAATGCCTGAACTCTGGCTGGGAGGCTATGGGGAGGGGGAGAAGGGAGGAGTCTAAATTTGATTAAGATGTATTATATGAATATGCATAAGAACTCAATAAGAAAAAACAGAGAAAAAAATAAAAAATACCTACAGTGAATGTGGATGGGAACTAACCATTGAGCATCAAATAAAGTTAGAGAACTACAGGGGGAGCCGGCGTGGTGGCGCACGCCTTTAATCCTAGCACTCAGGAGGCAGAGCCAGGCAGATCTTTGTGAGTTCAAGGCCAGCCTGGTCTACAGAGCGAGTTCCAGGACAGCTGGGGCTACAGGGAGACCCTGTCTTGAAAAGACCAAAAAAAGAAAAAAGAAAAGAAAAGAAAAGAAAAGAAAAGAAAAGAAAAGAAAAGAAAAGAAAAGAAAAGAAAAGAAAAGAAAAGAAAAGAAAAGAAAAGAAAAGAAAAGAAAAGAAAAGAAAAGAAAAGAAAAGAAAAGAAAAGAAAAGAAAAGAAAAGAAAAGAAAAGAAAAGAAAAGAAAAGAAAAGAAAAGAAAAGAAAAGAAAAGAAAAGAAAAGAAAAGAAAAGAAAAGAAAAGAAAAGAAAAGAAAAGAAAAGAAAAGAAAAGAAAAGAAAAGAAAAGAAAAGAAAAGAAAAGAAAAGAAAAGAAAAGAAAAGAAAAGAAAAGAAAAGAAAAGAAAAGAAAAGAAAAGAAAAGAAAAGAAAAGAAAAGAAAAGAAAAGAAAAGAAAAGAAAAGAAAAGAAAAGAAAAGAAAAGAAAAGAAAAGAAAAGAAAAGAAAAGAAAAGAAAAGAAAAGAAAAGAAAAGAAAAGAAAAGAAAAGAAAAGAAAAGAAAAGAAAAGAAAAGAAAAGAAAAGAAAAGAAAAGAAAAGAAAAGAAAAGAAAAGAAAAGAAAAGAAAAGAAAAGAAAAGAAAAGAAAAGAAAAGAAAAGAAAAGAAAA
>VZQC01000314.1:161035-200180 GCA_009823505.1 Rhizomys pruinosus
CT
This sequence comes from Rhizomys pruinosus, assembly GCA_009823505.1. NCBI lineage: Eukaryota > Metazoa > Chordata > Mammalia > Rodentia > Spalacidae > Rhizomys > Rhizomys pruinosus. The sequence continues at coordinate 161,038 of VZQC01000314.1, forward strand.
GACTGAAACAGTGAACTTCTGCTCAAAACAGTCAACTTCCACATGGAGAACATCGAGAAAGACTGAGAAAGAAATGAAAAGCATGTTTGGCAGAATGCATGAGCTCTGGTGGGGTGGGGGGATAGGGTGGGGGACACAGGTATAGATTTGATAATCTTGTACAAAATATGTATTAAAAATATTTTTTAAATGTGTTTAAAAAAAAAAAAACAGCCAGTGCTCTTAACTGCTGAGCCACCTCTCCAGCTCCCTTTGGTACCATTTCTTAATTGGAGCAGCACTGATGAGTCCAGAGTGTAGCCTAGGTAACCAACAACCACAAAAGGTCTATGTGATCTCAGGCTATGAGCAGGCAATTCTTCCCTGCGGTCAGCATCACACACATTTACAGAACCAGAAGCAAGTCAAGCGAACAGACGTTCCTTTAGTGAGGCTGCTCAGAGTATTTAACATAAGTTTCTAGAGCTTTGTCTCCACCTGGTTCTGGGGCTTGGATTGCTGTGTGCATACATAGGGCAGGGCCTTCTACTCTTTTCTTGGATTCAGGTAACTGGAGACAGCTGTGCTATCATTTCCAAAGATGATATTTCTGTTTTACCTCCTTCATTTACCTCTTTCAAATGAAGGAGGTAAAACAGAAGATCTAGATAGACTAGCGTAAAAATCAAGCTCACAACGTGGCAAAACACCCAGGAGTGCATGAGAGAGACACACACACAGTGGGTCCATCTGACCTAGGTCAAAACAAATGTGGTAAGATTTGTGTCCCGATGGATTTCCTAGGGAAGTTGATGGAAGACAAGTGCTGTGCTGTGAGGTTTCAGAAGCTTTAAAGCCTGACCATGATGATGCTCAGTAGAGGGTTAAGAGGAGCAGAAGACAGGGGGTACATTTAGTCCTCACTGCAGCCTGTGCTGTGAAGGAAGGAAATATACTGCGGTGGGAACCACCTAATCTGCCCGATGACACAGTCAATGCTGCCTGTAAATGCTAGTCATATGAGGTGCATGTACTCCTGGTCATATGAAATGTATGTAGTGTAGTGCTGGTCATATGAAGTGTATGTGCTACTGGTCATATGAAGTGTAAGTGCTGCTGGTCATATGAAGTACGTGTACTGCTGGTCATATGAGGTGTATGTACTGCTGGTCATATGAGGTGTATGTACTGCTGGTCATATAAGGTGGTATGTACTGCTGGTCATGTGAGGTGTATGTGCTGCTAGTCATATGAGGTGTATGTGCTGCTGGTCATATGAGGTGTATGTGCTGCTGGTCATATGAGGCGTATGTGCTGCTGATCATATGAGGTGTATGTGCTGCTGGTAATATAAGGTAGTATGTACTGCTGGTCATGTGAGGTGTATGTGCTGCTGGTCATATGAGGTGTATGTGCTGCTGGTCATATGAGGTGTATGTACTGGTCATATGAGGTGTATGTGCTGCTGGTCATATGAGGTGTATGTACTGCTGGAGCACACTCTGTATAACAGCCTTGGAGTGTTTCTCCCAGTGGTATGAACTATGGATGCAGTTGTGCTTGGTTGAGCAAAATAAGACCTGTAAACTTGCCTACCACAAGCGGGATGGTGAATATCCAAGAGTGTAGACAGCCTTGGGCCTATGACAAAATCGCAGAAACCAATACAGACTTTAAGAAGGTATGGATTATCCATCCAGCTCAAATCCTTTCTGTTACAGCCTGTATCACCTGTGGAGAAACTATACAGTTACAAGGGAATGAATGTAGACTCTAGAGAGTGAATACTGTAGTTTCCCCATCAGTGCCACTGTACCCAACAGTTCCCTCTTGACTGAATGACTCACACAAGTGATGGGGTCATTCCATGCTGTATTAAACTGTGCTAATACTTTATTTAGTATTCCCTTAGCTTCTGGAGCCCAAGACAAATTTGAATTCACTTGGAATACAGAGTATAGAAGATGCATAGGGACAGAAGAGCTGCGTACAGACGAGCCCGGGTAACAGACGAGCACTGAGCACAGAAGAGCCCTGAGTACAGATGAGCCCTGAGTACATATAAGAATTGAGTACAGAAGAGAACTGAGTACAGATGAGCCCTGAGTACAGATGAGAACTGAGTACACGAAGAGAACTGAGTACAGATGAGCCCTGAGTACAGATGAGCCCTGAGTACAAATGAGAACTGAGTACAGAAGAGAACTGAGTACAGAAGGGAACTGAGTACAGATGAGAACTGAGTACAGAAGAGAACTGAGTACAGAAGAGAACTGAGTACAGAAGAGAACTGAGTACAGATGAGAACTTAGTACAGAAGAGAACTGAGTACAGAAGGGAACTGAGTACAGAAGAGAACTGAGTACAGATGAGAACTGAGTACAGATGAGAACTGAGTACAGATGAGAACTGAGTACAGAAGGGAACTGAGTACAGAAGGGAACTGAGTACAGACGAGAACTGAGTACAGAAGAGAACTGAGTACAGAAGGGAACTGAGTACAGATGAGAACTTAGTACAGATGAGAACTGAGTACAGAAGAGAACTGAGTTCCCAGGGAGTCCCAGCGGCCCATGTTGTCCATCCTCTGTGTAACTTGATAAAGAGAGATATCATGTGGGATTAGGACAGAAAACTTCAAGAGGCTTTGAGCAGGCTAAGATCCCTGTAGGACAGACTAAATAGATGTGCGTGCTACTACCCCAGTGTCCCTGCCTGTCGCCAGCCAGTTCAGCATGCTATAAATGTGAGCTAAGATACAAACAACCTGAGCACATGGTCCCAGTGGGTCTGTGTTCTCAGTCCTGGAAGGGGCGGAAGCTGCAGAACAGCAATTGCTAGCTACAGATGAAGCATTTCGGCAGGAAGCCAGCGGCAGCGCCAGAGCCTTGCGGGAGTGAGAGACAAAAGGCCAGCCAGGGCCTGCTTGCAATTGTTCCAGAGCACTGTTCAAATGTGGTGGATTGCTGTAATGCTGTAGGCACGTGGAGACACAGCCCACCTAAAGGGATCAACAAGGAGTATCGGGAACTGGCACTAACGTGGCACTCAGATAAAAATCCTGAGAACGAAAAGAATCAGAAAAAATCATGCAAGTAGTTGAGGTAATGAGGTGATTAAGTGCTTAAAAACAGGAATCTGAAAAAAAGAAAAAAAAACGGAATCTGTGGTAAATATGGCAAAGAAGGCCTTGATGGCAGAGGAGGCGGGCATCAGGACGTGCTTCCATGCCGCTTCCTTGATGGCAGAGGAGCTGGGCATCAGGACGTGCTTCCATGCCGCTTCCTTGATGACAGAGGAGGCGGGCATCAGGACGTGCTTCCATGCCGCTTCCTTGATGGCAGAGGAGCTGGGCATCAGGACGTGCTTCTATGCTGCTTCCTTGATGGCAGAGGAGCTGGGCATCAGGACGTGCTTCCATGCCGCTTCCTTGATGGCAGAGGAGCTGGGCATCAGGACGTGCTTCCATGCCGCTTCCTTGATGGCAGAGGAGCTGGGCATCAGGACGTGCTTCCATTCCGCTGTCCTTGATGGCAGAGGACCTGTGGTTTCGATCCCCAGGCACCCACATGGCGGCTAAGAACCATCTGTAACTCCAAATTCCAGGAGAACTCCAGTTCCAGGGGAATCCGAGACCTCTCTTCTGACCTCGCGGCATTGCACTACATGGGTGCACAGACTGCATGCCGAAAGTACATTCATACACATACAAAATAAATAAATAAAAATAAATAAATAATAAATAAATAAATAAATAGTAATTAAAAAAAAATGCCACAGTCAATGTGTGACTTTTTTTTTTTTTTTTTTTGTCTTTTTGAGACAGGGTCTCCCTTTAGTCCCAGCTTGCCTGGAACTCACTCTGTAGACCAGGCTGGCCTTGAACTCACAGAGATCCACCTGGCTCTGCCTCCTGAGTGCTGGGATTAAAGGCATGCACCACTACCCCTGCCTGCTTTTTTTTTTATTATTATTAAACATAAAACAAAGTAGAAAAGATAAAAAGCAGCGCAACATACAGAATCCACTACAGTGAAAACCGCTTATCAGATCGAAGACTGGCTTGAAAGGCTGTTGGTGAAGCGTCTTTCTGGGGCAGCATAGAATCAAGCCTTAAAAGTGCTTAAAAACAGTATTCTGATGAAAGTCAAAGTTCCAGATAGACAAGGACAGAGTATGCCCAACATCAAGCTCCTCTAGGACTGCTTCCTTCTGCCCCCTGCTGGCCACCACATAAACTTGGCATTCTTAAAAAAATAGGAGCTGATATTATGTCTGTATACTCCCAATCATAATGTTATTATCTCTCTCCTTGGAGGAATACCACTCGTGATGTTGCCAGAAGCTTAATCCTCTAGTTGTTGGCGATGTTATAAGCCGCAGTAACCTGTCATCTTTACAGAAATAAATGTAATTCATGATTAACATCCATTCCCAAACATCGATGGTCTATACCAAATAACCTACCTAATAATTTAGACATGTTTAAATACTATAACTAGGGGATGGCAAAGAGATTAGCCTAGTGGTTAAGAGTGCCAAACTGCTCTTGCAGAGGCGCCACGTTCATCCCAAGCACCCACATGGTGGCTCGAATGACCGTCTGTAACTCAATCCAGGAGATACATCCGGAGTCCATTCCAGGGGAATCGAGCCCTCTTCTACCTCCACAGCAGTGCACGACACTGTGGTAACAAACCTACTGCAGCAGCTACATTCATGACCATACAAACATAAATAAAATTTAAAATATATCTATATATCTAATTGCCTGTGCTTCATTAGTAGGATGAAAAGGTTATCTGAAACAACTGTCAGCCCATGAAAGAAACAGCCAGAACTGGTTCCAGAGTTCCAAAACAACATCTCCAGAGAAAGTAGACTGTTTGCTATCCATCCTTCTGCTATGGAATCTGAAAGAGGGGGTTGTGGGGGGGTGGGGGGGCGTTGGTGTGGGGGTTGGTTGGAGGCTGGGGGCAGGGACGGGGGGGGTGTTGTGTCCTCTTTTGGTAGTTGCCTGGTTGTCTGGGGGGGTGGGTGGTGGGGGTGGGCCTCCTGTGTGGGGTGTAGAATGTAAGGGGGCTGTGATTGGGTGAATGTTGAACTACAGCAATATAGATGATGCCTTATTTGATCAACTTGGTTGTACATATCAAGGCCCCCAGGCTGGATGGTGGGAGCCTGGGTTGTGTGGGTGGTGACAACTCTTGCAATTGGTTTTAGTGAGAGGATGCTTGTACTCAAACTTATTACTTCATTGGGTAAAACAGATCTAAAATAACTGAAAGTGAAACTGTAAAAAAACAGGTATAACTACCTTTTTTAATTGACTGTGTGACATAGAACTTGTGAAAGGATAATTCTCTACTTTAGAGCCAAATTACAGTAGTAAAGTCCTTTATAAGGCTGTTGATTAAGCCAGATATATTAATACAGGAGAGCTTGATATCAAGCAACTGGGATAATTCTGCCTAGAGATGTTGGCTAGGGGATCAAACCGCCCCCCAAAATTATAAAGACCTTTTGCCTATAAGTGGGATATATTCAAGAGAAACGGTTAGTAAATCCCTGTTGTCAAAGACCTCTGTAAAGCGAAATGTTTGACGACAGTCACTTGCTAACATGTTGAAACAATGCTTGATACATCACTTGCTAATGTACATCTGGCCTACTGAAATGCCAGAGAGCGTTACCAAAGGCCACTAAAGCAATAAAGCAAAATATTGGTCTCCTTGAGTCAAGCAAGACTCCTCCATCAGTATCAACTACACCCCAACTGCCTGGAGATACTGTGCAACAGTGGCAGCCATGTGTCTATATATATATACCAAATCTAATTGGCTATTAGCTCTCTCCTTGGAGGAATAAATCACAGCTGATGCCACAAGCTTATGTCCTCTAGTGATTAGGAGATGTTATAAGCCACAGTAAGAAACTGTCACCCTTTATAGAGAAACCACAATTTATGGATTAGCATACCATCCAAGCATCTGTGTCTATGCTCACGGCTTAGCTTGCCATAATAATTAGTACTGTTTAAATGCCTGTACATCTAATTGCTTGTGCTTTGTTAGTAGGATTAAAAAGGTATCCCTGGATAAGCTGTCAACCCATGAAGGGGAACAACCTGAACAGACTAGAGTCCAAAATGACATCTGCAGAGAAAGTGGACTGTTTTGCTTCTCACGCACTTGTGCCCCTTTCCCAAAGCCTAGGGAACAACTTGCAGAAGAGGAGGCATGGTAGAACATAAGGGCTGCGGAGAGATTGGGGTGAATCGTGAGACTATAGTAATATAGACTGGACTCCTATTTTATCAAGATGCTTGTGCATACAAGCTTCTCCGACTGGACTATGGGAACCTTGGGTTGTTCAAAATTTGGACATAGATACTTGCAAATTGGTTTTACATGAATGTTACTTACATTCATTGCTTATGCTTAGTAATTTAGCTCACTTCAAAAAAATGCACCAATTACCTAATTGTATGGCAAAGTGAGAAACACCAATGTTATCTGAAAATAACTGTGCTCTCATATTGTAGAATCCCTTAAAAAATAAACAAAGGAAAAAGAAAAAAAATAGGAGCTGAAGGGTGACATGGGGCTGACCTCAGTGCAGTTGCCAATAAGCTCTGCAATGCTCTCTAGAAAGCGACAATATACTAATCTACTCACCAAGCTGGACCTATGCTCTACATCTCCGGAAATGCACACAACAGTGTGGGGAGGATAATTTGCCCTAAAGGAATAGAAAGATATCCTTCATTCCCCCAAAAAAGATGACAGCCAAGGCAGCGGGCAGAACAGGGAGATGAGCAGGGCAAGAGAAGTCTGTCCACTGAACATTGAAAAGACACTGAGTCAGAGGACCCAGATAAAGAGGGGGCAGGGCTATAGTGGAGACCTCAGAGGATGCAGGTGCAGGAACACACACACGCACACACACACACACACACACACACACACCAGGAGACCCAGGATCTGTACTGTATAAATAGACCTAGGTGAGAGAGGAAGAATCAAAGGACACAAGCTAAGTGATGGTTTCCAGCCTGTAGAACCCCACCCCATACCTGAGACACTAATGGCAAAAGCTCTGAGGATTGATCTCTGAAAAAACACTGCATTAGCCCCAAGAAAGGGCAGGTAGATAACACTGGAGTTTGGGATAACTAAGCATGCAAACAGAAGAGACCTGATTACCTTGTAATGTAGCAGTGTGAGCCCTCTACTCCCCAGGGAGCTCTTAATCAACTTGACACCACCTAGAATCAGCTGGGAAGGGTCTTAATGAGTTATATAGGTCAGATGACCTATGGGTTGAGTATGAGGAACTGTCTTGATTCATTATTGATGTAGGAAGACCTAGCCCATTGCCAGGGCACCACTCCCTAGGCAGGGAGTCCTGAATAATAAGAGAAGAGAAAGCTAAAGCAAGCAGGTAGGGGAGCGGCAGGCCTGGGTGCATTTATTTTTCCTTGCTCTGTGGATGTGTGGACCAGCTGCCTGAGTTCCTGCCTTGACTGCCCCCAAATGGTGGGGACTTGTAACTTGGAAATAAAGCCAAATAAGCCCTTTCTTCCCATGTTGCTTCTGATCAGGCATTTGTTACAGCAACAGAAATCAGAACAACCTCCAACATGAGAGGACAAACCACACACTGAAACAAGCAATGTTGTAAATCTTCTATTTACAGAATGGGCACTTCTTTAGACAGTGTTGCCCAGGGTGGCCCTGAACTGAACGTCTTCCTGCCTTGGCCTTCCTAATAGCTAGGATCACAGGCTTGTCATGCCCAGCTTGTGTCTTTTACTTGATTTAACAACATATCTTGAAGCTTCCTTCATGACAACAGATACAGCTGTACCACATTATTAATTTGCCTATTTATGTATTTGATATTTTTATATGATTTTACTCTTGAAGATGTTTTTTGAGACAAGGTATCACAATATAGCACTCTTGCACTCACCATGTAACCCAGTGGTGCCTCAAACTAATGGTAATCCTCCTGCTTTGGCCTCTTGAGTAATGGCATTGTAGTCAACTGCCACCATATCTGGCATTCACTCATTCATGTACATTTTTGAGACAGAACCTTATCACCTCATGCAAACCTCAAGCTCTCTGTGTAGCTGAGGATAACCTTGAACTCCTGCATCCTCCTGCCTCGCCTCCTGAATAATGGGATTACAGACATGTACCACCATACTTGGCTGAATAATGGAATTACAGACATGTACCACCATACTTGGCTGAATAATGGAATTACAGACATCTACCACCATACTTGACTGAATAATGGGATTACAGACATGTACCACCATACTTGGCTGAATAATGGGATTATAAACATGTACCACCATACTTGACTGGGCCTGGCTTTTTACCAACTTATTTATTTGTGTGGATGTGGGGGGGGAGGGGGAGAAAGAGACAGCGAGACAGCGAGACAGAGCATGTGGCATGTGTGCATATGTACATGCATATAGAAGTCAGGGGCCAGCTTGTGGGGGTTGGTTCTCTCCTTCCACCATGGGTTCCAGGGATCCAGCTCTGATCATCAGTCTTGGTAGCATAAACCTTTACCCACTGAGCCACCTTGCAGGCCTTTACTGAATTATGTTAATGTGTGGAGCTTTCCTTACTCTGCCATGTTAATACTTGATGACTCCTGATATTTTGCCATTACAGATAACACTGGAGTGACTTTCCCTGTACACACATCTTTATATGTATGCACAAAGGTCATGGTAGAGATAAATTACCATGAGTGCAATTGCCAGGTCAAAGTGTGTTTGCATTTGAACTTTGGGTAGAGATTGCTAAACTGTCCTCTAGAGAACATGGCAAGTTACTATTCCAGTAACAACATGAGTGCCTTGTGTCCCAGCCCACAGCTAGTAACAAGCTTTTCATCTGTGCAGATCAGAAACGTGGTTTCAATTTGGCTTTCTCCAAATAAAATGATAGTAATAAAAATTACCTTTCTTAGCCTGGTGTGGTGGTGCATGCCTTTAATCCTAGCACTTGGGAGGCAGAGGCAGGCAGATCTTTGTGAGTTCAAGGCCAGCCTGGTCTACAGAGTGAGTTCCAGGACAGCTGGGGATACAGGGAGACCCTGTCTCGAAAAGACCAAAAAAAAAAAACCTTTCTTTGCTTATGGGATAGAACTTTTTCTACTGCTAAAGAGACATCTGAAATTCTTCACCTTCAACCAATGGTTGGCTTGTAACTATATTTTACTGTTTATGTACTTTTTGCTTGTTTTTACTTAATGTGCATGAGTGTTTTCCTGCACTTTTTATGTGTACCACATACCTGTCTGGTGCCCTCCAGAGCCAGAGAGAGTGTCACACCCCCTGGAACTGGAGCTACAGACAGGCGGGTGTGGGATCCTAACCTGGAAACTCTGCAGGAACAGCAAGTGGCTTTAACTGGTAAGCCATGTCTTCAGTTCTGTCTTTTGAAATTTTTTAAGTTCCTCTTATCATGAAAAAATACTTGATAGACATAGTCAAATTCTCCCGTCTTTCTCGTGCCATTTAGGTTCTATGTTACACATACATCTCCAGTGAGACACTACCAAGCAAACAAAATTCTCTTGCTGGCTCCTCCCATGCCTAGTGAGTGCACTCATCTGGAATTCATCGTAGTGCAAAGAGTGAGGCAGGGATCCAACATATTCTTCCTCACAAACCTACCCACACATCCCACACGATATACTGGAAATTACATGTTTATCTAAAGACTTAAAATGGTACCTTTATATCACAGTGTATTTAGTTCTATTTCTGGAGTTTCTAGTGTAGTCCATTGATTTATCTTCTTACTCCCTATTTCAACTTTAATTACTTTAGATTATTAATACTTTTTTTACTTTCACTTCATTTTTTTTTTCTTTTTTGAGACAGGATCTCCCTCCCTGTAGCCCTAGCTGGTCTGGAATTCACTATATAGACCAGGCTTTCCTCAATCTCACAGAGATCTGCCTTCCTCTGAGAGATGGGATTAAAGGCATGCAAGACACCACACCTGGCTTCACTTTTTTTTTTTCTGAGTTTGAGACAGGGTCTTCTTCTCTAGCCCAAACTTGCCTGGAACCCACTATGTTGCCCAAGCTGGCCCCAAACTGATGGCAATCTTCAGGCCTCAGCCTCCCATGTGCTGGGATCACCGGTGGTGTGCCACCATACTCATCTTATTTATACATTTTAATATATAATGGGCCATTTGGGCATCTAAAAGGGTGATGTGTACCTATAATCCCCATCCTCGGGAGGCAGAGGCGGGTGCATCTCTGTGAGTTCAAAGCCACCCTGGTGCCCATCCTGACTTCCAGGAAGGCTAGGATTAAGGAAACACCATTAAAAAAAACAACAATATTACTTTTATAATGCTTCTAGGCATTTGTGCTTGTTCCTATTTCCATATTAATGTCAGATTTGGGCTGGAGCAATGGCTCAACAGTTAAGAGCACTAGCTGCTCTTGCAGAAAACCTGGGTTCAAATCCTAGCACCCACACAGCATCTAACAACTATCTATAACTCCAGTTCCAGGGGATCTTATGCCCTCTTCTGTCCTCCATGGGCACTGCATTGACACCAGCACACTTACATACATGAAGGCATAACACTCATACACATAAAACAAAAATAAATAAATAAGTAAATAATGGGGGGTTCTTTTTTTGAGACAGGGTCTCCCTGTAACTCCATCTGGCCTAGAACTCACTATGTGAGCCACGGAGATCCACCTGCCTCTGCCTCCTGAGTGCTGGGATTAAAGGCATGTGCCACCATGCCAGGTAACAAATAAAAAAACAAATTTAATGTTAGATTTGATCTTTCTTTTCTTGGAAAGTTTATTGATTTGGGAATTTTTTAGGTGCTAGGAATTGAAATTAGGGCCTTACACATGCTGGGCAAGAATTCTACCAATGTTTTCAGAACTCATTTTATTACTTTTTTTGCTGGCTTCTAAAATTGCCAAAAGTGATAGGAGAAAATGAGTTTAATGCTCTTTCTGCTCATTAGTTAAGTTGTAGAAAATTTTCTAAAATTTATTATACTCTTAATTGGAGCTTCAGATGGTTGTGAGCCAAGAACTGAATGTAGGTCCTCTGGAAAAGCACCACCCACTCTCAACCACTGAACCCTCTCTACAGTCCCAAAATGTGGGATTTTAAACTCATATTTATGATGTTGATAATCACAGTGGTACATTCCTGTAATCCTAATAGACAGAAGCAGGAGTTGAATCAGCCAGATTGGGCTACTTGACAAGGAAGGAAGGAGAGAAAGAAGGGAGGGAAGGAGGGAGGGAGGAGGTAAGGAAGGAAGGGAAAGGAAAAGAGAAAGAAAAAACAGGCAAGTCACTTCTCAAAAAGATAAACAAGTTTGTCAGTGTGATTGCAAATATTAAAGTAAAATGTTTTCAAGTAATCAGTTCCACTATTGGATAACCAAGTTTAGCATAACGTGGATACGTGAATCTATAGTACATTTTTCATTGGCTGCCCAAGAAAATCAATGCGGTTATTAAACAGGCGCGTCCTCCTGCTGCTCCGGAGGGGGACAGCACAGGAGCTCCTCCATAGCCCCTCCCCTCCGCCCTCACCTGTGGCTGTTCTGTAGCAGGGCTGCCTGCCTCTTTGAGGTGTTTGCCTCACATTTTCTATGTCTCAAGCGATTTATTTTTTAAACCAAGGCCTCACTTTCTTGCCCAGCCTGGTCTGTAACCCTCAGACTCAAATTCATCTCCTGTCAGCCTCTGGACTAGCTGAGACCACAGGCCCATACCGCAGCCCAAGGCGCTCTCCAGTGGATCTTGTGATGCTCTAGGATAACAAAGCTGCCAAGTGTGATGGTTTGAACTGTCAAGTTGGCAGTCTTGACTCTTCCCCATCAGGGCAGAGTCTCCATGGGAGACTGTCTAGATCAGATTGGCCTGCATGCATGTCTGTGAGAATTATCTTTATTATGTTAATTAATGTGAAAAGACCCAGCTAGGGTGAGGAGCACCAGTCTCTGGATTTAGAGAGTGAATTATAGAAGTAGAGAAAGCTGGTTGAGCAGCGTACACGGTGCATCTCTGTGTCCAGCGGCTCTGAGCTCCTGCCTCGACTGCCCTGCAATGCTAGATGATTACCTGGAATTTGTAGCAAAAGAAACCCTTTCCTCCTTATGGTTACTTTTTTGTCATGTTTTTCATCAAACCAACAGAAACAGCACTAAAATGCTATCTCTTTTCTCTGCTCACCAATAGCTGGAGACTGAAATACTGATTCTCAAAGTAGAAGACTTTGGCTGGTGTCCTTAGAGCACATGGTTTTATCCTTAGTCTACAGGAAGAATCCTGACAGGTAGTGAGCAGTGAGGGGACAGAAACTTATACCCAACACTGGGCTTCATAGTCTCCCATTTCATCCCCTCAAGCAACTCTGTAGCATAGAGATTGTGACCCCATCTTCCAGATAACAAGAGGTCAGACACATTAGGAAAGTGCCCATGAGATCCTGTTTCAGATGACAACCTTACGTCGGTCTTAGAACTGTAACTGTCTTGGCAGGAAAGAATACTGTTTGTAGTGCAACTAAGCCAGGGCCTTCCCTGTGCACACTTGGCAAGCACTCCATCATTGAGCCATCCTGAGACGCCTGAGAGAAGATATGTAGAGATACTTGTGTTATCAGACTACTGACACACTGTACCCCAAAGAATTAAAACTTCCCCAGGCATCCCCTGCTGGAAGAAGGAAAAGGCTGAAGCCTGGTGCTAGTCAAAAGGAACTTGGAACTTCTGCACCGAGAATTTTGAGAGGCTGAGAAAAACATGAAAAACATGCTTGGCAGAATGCGCGAACTCTGGTGGGGTGGGGGGGGCAGGGAGGGAGGCACAGGTCTAGATTTTATTTGAAATTTTGTATGAAATGCACAGAGCTTCAACTAAAAATTGGCTTAGAAAAAAAAAGGAACTTGGCTCTCAGGAAGAGATTTCATATAGTTCTGGAAACTTGTCAGATCACCCTGCAAGACACACAGGAGAAATATGGATGGATCAAGGACAGGTGGGACAATGTCTTGACAGGACTACTAAATTATGCATGTCCCATTCCCTCTATTTAAAATTAAACTTCGGCTGGGCATGGTGGCGCACGCCTTTAATCCTAGCACTTGGGAGGCAGAGGCTGGCAGATCTTTGTGAGTTCAAGGCCAGCCTGGTCTACAGAGTGAGTTCCAGGACAGCTGGGGCTACAGGGAGACCCTGTCTCAAAAAAAAAAAAAAAATGAAAAAATAAATAAATAAATAAAAATAAATAAAATTAAACTTCATGGGGCTGGAGAGATAGCCTAGCGGTTAAGAGCACCGACTGCCCTTGCAGAGGACCCGGGTTCGATCCCCAACACCCACATGGTGGCTGAAAACCGTCTTTAACTCCAGTTCCACGGGAATCTGACACCCTCTTCTGACCTCTGTGGCACTGCACGACACAGGTGCACCAACCTACATGCAGACAATACATTCATACACATATGAAAATAAAAAATGTTTAAAAAACAAAATTTAAAATTAAACTTCATGGGGGCTGGAGAGATGTCTCAGCAGTTAAGAGCACTGACTGCCCTTGCAGAGGAACTGGGTTCGATTCACAGCATTCACATGGCTGCTAACAACTCTTTTAACTCCAGTTCCATGGGATCTGATGCCCTATTCTGACCACTGAGGGCATTGCACAACACAGGTATACTTACCCAAACGTAGACATAACACTCATACACATAAAATTTAAAATAATAAGGACTGGAGAGATGGCTCGGTGGTTAAGAGCACTGACTCCTCTTGCAGAGGACCCTGGTTCAATTCTCAGCATTCACATGGCAGCTAACAACTACTTCCAGGGGACTTTATGCCTTCTTCTGACCTCCCTGAGCATTGCATGACACGGGTGCACTTACATACAGGCAGTACATACACATAAAATAAAAAGTAATAAATATAATTTTTAAATTACACTTCACATTCCCACCTGGAAGACAGGCACTGACCTAGCTTGGAGGTCATGAATTTTATTATCTGCTCCTCCTCCCACTGTAGCCACTTTGAATTCATCTTTCTGCTTTTCCCTATTCGTTGTCTTTTTAACTGGCATACTGGGGTCTGGTAACAGAGTCTAGCTTGATGGGCCAGCCAAAGGCCAGGCTTTGAACCTAACAACCCCAGTAACAGATCCAAGGAAAGGTGGGGGCTTGTCATTGATATGCAGACCCAGGCTTGTCCTATTTATTCCAAGTACCACTAGCTGAGCCAGCATTTGAACACTTTTCCCAGATTCCACTCCCATTATAAGTTTCACCAGAACATTCTGGCTTGACCTGGAGTCTGTTAAGTCTACCTAGCATCACCCCCTTAAAGACCCTCACCCAGCAGTGATCAGCTACCAATAGAAACTCTGCTAAGGTTGGGGCCACCTGCCCATTCCCCAGTTCCACGCTGAGTCCCACCTGCGTTTGCCTGGGTCCTGTGCTTGCTGTTGCCATGGCTGTAGGTTCACGTTTCTCCCCACTTAGGATGGAACCTGAGGAGCGGCCAGGGAAAACAGCACGCAGGGGCCACCAAGGACAACAGACGTCACTGTCAGCCCTGCAGGACAGTCCTTCAGTCTCGGCAGCCTTAGAGTGGGAAGCAGGGGGCCTGGCTGTGCTTCCATTTTCGAAGATTGGGGACGCCTTCATTTTCAGCAAGTACTCACTAATAGGGGAGTCTCACAGGACAATCCATCCTGGGAAGGGGGGCTGGAATCGGAAGTCCTTCAGGAGGCAACGTGGTCTCTCACCCCTTAGAGAAAAAAAAAACTCACATGTCCAGTGGAGAACAAGAGGGGATTCGGGTCCTCAGCCAGGGGGCAATGAGAAAGAACTGCTCTACTTAAGTCCTTGGCGGCCCAGGAGGAGGAGTGAAGGAGGGCTGGGGTCAGATGGCTGGTAAAGGGGAGGGAGGTGGGTGGGACTGAGAAACTGCTAGGGAGGCGCATGGTCCCGCCCAGCCAGTCCAGAAGTGGAGTCCAAGGGCAGCGCGAAGGCAGGGCTCCGGGAGAGAGGGGCCTCGCGGTCTGGCTGCAGGGAAGAGGCTGAGGTCAGGGAAGGTAAGGCCGGGAGGGCGAGGACAGACCCCCAAAGCACCAAGAAGAAGCTGGATTGCCTGCCTGCCTGCCGCCAGGGAGCGGGGGGCAGAGCGGTCTCGCAGGCCACACAGGGAAAGCCTTTGCCTAAGCAGCAGTCCCTGCACCTCCCCGCTGAAGGTTCCCCATGCAGGATTTTGCGGGAAGTCATCCCTCAAGAGACTCCAATCACGGGTTGAGAGATGACAGAATTAGAGGGGTGAGGGAGGAGGGAGTAGAAAAGGAGGATCTGTATGTAGGGTGCCAAAGAGCTGCAGGCCAGCTTGGGGTGTCGCTCATTCCTGAGGACCTGAGTAAGCTTGAAGACAGAGCCTGCCCCCGTGCCAGGAGGGTTAGCACCCCGCAGTTCCCACCCTCTTTGAGCCCTCCCAAATCTTCCCAACAATATTCAGCCTTCAGTCTATCCCATTTGGAGCTCCAGTCCCTGCCCCTCCCCCGCCTTTGGCTTGAGCTCCAGTGAGGAGAAGGGCAGGAACCCATGGGAACTAGGGGAATTCTGAACTCCAGGGGAAGGTCAGTGGGGAGAGGGAGCCCTGAGAGAGGAGGGAAAAGAAAGGAAAGATTCAAGACGGTGAGAGGAGACAGTGGGCAGAGGCAGCTGGGACCCCTGCGGCCGTCAGCCCACCCAGGAAAGCCCTTGCTAAGCCGACAGACCTGGTATCTTTCCAGGCACTAGAGAGGGGCCTTGAGGTGGTAGCCCTGGGAAGACCCAGCAGGGACAGGACGGGTCAGCAGAGAGGCTCCAGTGGCCACAGGCAGGAGCCCTGCTTCTGGGGCTCTTGGAAGGGAACAGGGTCTGGCAGGTGGGAGGCACCAGGTGACCCTAAGGGAGAACAGGAAAGGGGGTTCCCCTGCTCCTCCACCTCCACCCCAGGAGCAGGGCCAGGAGGCACTGGCTCCCGCAGGCTCCCAGAGCTCAGGAGTGTGCACCTTTGCAGGACGGAGGACCGAGGGGACGCCATGAAGCACCTGCTGATCTCGCTGGCCCTCTGGCTGGGCACAGTGAGTGTGGCTAGGACTGAGCTCACGGAGTCACAGCACAGGGGCCTGCGGGTGGCCCTGGAGATGTTCCATGAGCACCCAACCCTACACTGGGCCTTCCAGGAGACTGGTGTGGACAGCGCTGAGGACACGGTAGATGGCATGGCTGGGCAGGGACTGGGGACACGGTAGATGGCATGGCTGGGCAGGGACTGGGGACACGGTAGATGGCATGGCTGGGCAGGGACTGGGGACACGGTAGATGGCATGGCTGGGCAGGGACTGGGGACACGGTAGATGGCATGGCTGGGCAGGGACTGGGGACACGGTAGATGGCATGGCTGGGCAGGGACTGGGGACACGGTAGATGGCATGGCTGGGCAGGGACTGGGGACACGGTAGATGGCATGGCTGGGCAGGGACTGGGGACACGGTAGATGGCATGGCTGGGCAGGGACTGGGGACACGGTAGATGGCATGGCTGGGCAGGGACTGGGGACACGGTAGATGGCATGGCTGGGCAGGGACTGGGGACACGGTAGATGGCATGGCTGGGCAGGGACTGGGGACACGGTAGATGGCATGGCTGGGCAGGGACTGGGGACACGGTAGATGGCATGGCTGGGCAGGGACTGGGGACACGGTAGATGGCATGGCTGGGCAGGGACTGGGGACACGGTAGATGGCATGGCTGGGCAGGGACTGGGGACACGGTAGATGGCATGGCTGGGCAGGGACTGGGGACACGGTAGATGGCATGGCTGGGCAGGGACTGGGGACACGGTAGATGGCATGGCTGGGCAGGGACTGGGGACACGGTAGATGGCATGGCTGGGCAGGGACTGGGGACACGGTAGATGGCATGGCTGGGCAGGGACTGGGGACACGGTAGATGGCATGGCTGGGCAGGGACTGGGGACACGGTAGATGGCATGGCTGGGCAGGGACTGGGGACACGGTAGATGGCATGGCTGGGCAGGGACTGGGGACANCCCACTATGTTGCCCAAGCTGGCCCCAAACTGATGGCAATCTTCAGGCCTCAGCCTCCAGTGCTGGGATCACCGGTGGTGTGCCACCATACTCATCTTATTTATACATTTTAATATATAATGGGCATTTGGGCATCTAAAAGGGTGTGTGTACCTATAATCCCCATCCTCGGGAGGCAGAGGCGGGTTGCATCTCTGTGATGTCAAAGCCCACCCTGGTGCCCCTCCTGACTTCCAGGAGGCTAGGGTAGGAAACACCATTAAAAACAAACAAAACTTACTTTTATAATGCTTCTAGGCATTTGGCTTGTTCCTATTTCCATATTAATGGTCAGATTTGGGCTGGAGAGATGGCTCAACAGTTCAGAAGCACTAGCTGCTCTTGCAGGAACCTGGGTTCAATCCTCAGTAACCCACACGCATGCTAACAACTATCTATGAAAACTCCAGTTCCCGGGGATCTTATGCCCTTCTTCTGTCCTCCATGGGCACTGCATTGACACCAGCAACTTACATACATGAAGGCATAACAACTCATTACACATAAAACAAAAATAAATAATAAGTAAATAATGGGGGGTTCTTTTTTTGAGACAGGGTCTCCCTGTAACTCCATCGGCCTAGAACTCACTATGTGAGGCACGGAGATCCCCTGCCTCTGCCTCTCTGATTGCTGGGATTAAAGGCATGTGCCACCATTAATGACAAAATAAAAAAACAAATTTAATGTTAGTTTGATCTTTCTTTTCTTGGAAAGTTTTTGTTTGGGAATTTTTAGGTGCTAGGGAATTGAAATTAGGGCCTACACCATGCTGGGCAAGAATTCTACCAATGTTTTCAGAACTCAGTTTATTACTTTTTTTGCTTTTAAAATGCCAAAAGTGATAGAGAAAAATGAGCTTAATGCTCTTTCTGCTCATTAGTTAAGTTGTAGAAAATTTCTAAAATTTATTATACTCTTAATCTGGAGCTTCAGATGGTTGTGAGCCAAGAACTGAATGTAGGGTCCTGGAAAGCACCACCCACTCTCAACCACTGAACCCATCTCTACAGTCCCAAAATGTGGGATTTTAAACTCATATTTATGATGTTGATAATCACAGTGGTACATTCCTGTAATCCTAATAGACAGAAGCAGGAGTTGAATCAGCCAGATTGGGCTACGACCAGGGAAGGAAGGGAGAAAGAAGGGAGGGAAGGAGGGAGGGAGGAGGTAAGGAAGGAAGGGAAGGAAAAGAAAGAAAAAAAACAGGCAAGTCACTTCTCAAAAAGATAAACAAGTTTGTCAGTGTGATTGCAAATATTAAAGTAAAATGTTTTCAAGTAATCAGTTCCACTATTGGATAACCAAGTTTAGAATAACGTGGATACGTGAATCTATAGTACATTTTTCATTGGCTGCCCAAGAAAATCAATGCAGTTATTAAACAGGCGCGTCCTCCTGCTGCTCCGGAGGGGGACAGCACAGGAGCTCCTCCATAGCCCCTCCCCTCTGCCCTCACCTGCGGCTGTTCTGTAGCAGGGCTGCCTGCCTCTTTGAGGTGTTTGCCTCACATTTTCTATGTCTCAAGTGATTTATTTTTTAAACCAAGGCCTCATTTTCTTGCCCAGCCTGGTCTGTAACCCTCAGACTCAAATTCATCTCCTGTCAGCCTCTGGACTAGCTGAGACCACAGGCCCATACCGCAGCCCAAGGCGCTCTCCAGTGGATCTTGTGATGCTCTAGGATAACAAAGCTGCCAAGTGTGATGGTTTGAACTGTCAAGTTGGCAGTCTTGATCTTCCCCATCAGGGAAGAGTCTCCATGGGAGACTGTCAGATCAGATTGGCCTGCATGCATGTCTGTGAGAATTATCTTTATTATGTTAATTAATGTGAAAAGACCCAGCTAAAGTGAGGAGCACCAGTCTCTGGATTTAGAGAGTGAATCATAGAAGTAGAGAAAGCTGGTTGAGCAGCGTACACAGTGCATCTCTGTGTCCAGCGGCTCTGAGCTCCTGCCTCGACTGCCCTGCAATGCTAGATGATTACCTGGAATTTGTAGCAAAAGAAACCCTTTCCTCCTTATGTTACTTTTTTGTCCTGTTTTTCATCAAACCAACAGAAACAGCACTAAAATGCTATCTCTTTTCTCTGCTCACCAATAGCTGGAGACTGAAATACTGATTCTCAAAGTAGAAGACTTTGGCTGGTGTCCTTAGAGCACATGGTTTTATCCTTAGTCTACAGGAAGAATCCTGACAGGTAGTGAGCAGTGAGGGGACAGAAACTTATACCCAACACTGGGCTTCATAGTCTCCCATTTCATCCCCTCAAGCAACTCTGTAGCATAGAGATTGTGACCCCATCTTCCAGATAACAAGAGGTCAGACACATTAGGAAAGTGCCCATGAGATCCTGTTTCAGATGACAACCTTACGTCGGACTTAGAACTGTAACTGTCTTGGCAGGAAAGAATACTGTTTGTAGTGCAACTAAGCCAGGGCCTTCCCTGTGCACACTTGGCAAGCACTCCATCATTGAGCCATCCTGAGACGCCTGAGAGAAGATATGTAGAGATACTTGTGTTATCAGACTACTGACACACTGTACCCCAAAGAATTAAAACTTCCCCAGGCATCCCCTGCTGGAAGAAGGAAAAGGCTGAAGCCTGGTGCTAGTCAAAAGGAACTTGGAACTTCTGCACCGAGAATTTATGGGCTGAGAAAAACATGAAAAACATGTTTGGCAGAATGCGCGAACTCTGGTGGGTGGGGGGGCAGGGAGGAGGCACAGGTCTAGATTTTATTTGAAATTTTGTATGAAATGCACAGCGCTTCAACTAAAAATTGGCTTAGAAAAAAAAGGAACTTGGCTCTCAGGAAGAGATTTCATATAGTTCTGGAAACTTGTCAGATCACCCTGCAAGACACACAGGAGAAATATGGATGGATCAAGGACAGGTGGGACAATGTCTTGACAGGACTACTAAATTATGCATGTCCCATTCCCTCTATTTAAAATTAAACTTCGGCTGGGCATGGTGGCGCACGCCTTTAATCCTAGCACTTGGGAGGCAGAGGCCTGGCAGATCTTTGTGAGTTCAAGGCCAGCCTGGTCTACAGAGTGAGTTCCAGGACAGCTGGGGCTCAGGGAGACCCTGTCTCAAAAAAAAAAAAAAATGAAAAAATAAATAAATAAATAAAAATAAATAAAATTAAACTTCATGGGGCTGGAGAGATAGCCTAGCGGTTAAGAGCACCGACTGCCCTTGCAGAGGACCCGGGTTCGATCCCCAACACCACATGGTGGCTGAAAACCGTCTTTACTCCAGTTCCACGGAATTGACACCCTCTTCTGACCTCTGTGGCACTGCACGACACCGGTGCACAACCTACATGCAGCAATAACATTCATACACATATGAAAATAAAAAATGTTTAAAAACAAAATTTAAAAAAAAAAAAAAATGGGGGCTGGAGAGATGTCTCAGCAGTTAAGAGCACCGACTGCCCTTGCGAGGGAACTGGGTTCGATTCCACAGCATCACATGCTGCTAACAAACTCTTTTAACTCCAGTTCCATGGGATCTGATGCCCTATTCTGACCACTGGGGCATTGCACAACACAGGTATAACTTACCAAACGTAGACATAAAATCATACACATAAAATTTAAAATAATAAGGACTGGAGAGATGGCTCGGTGGGTTAAGAGCACTGACTCCTCTTGCAGAGGACCCTGGTTCAATTCTCAACATTCACATGGCAGCTAACAACTACTTCCAGGGGACTTTATGCCTTCTTCTGACCTCCCTGAGCATTGCATGCACGGTGTGCACTTACATACAGGCAGTACATACACATAAAATAAAAAGTAATAAATATAATTTTTAAATTACACTTCACATTCCCACCTGGAAGACAGGCACTGACCTAGCTTGGAGGTCATGAATTTTATTATCTGCTCCTCCTCCCACTGTAGCCACTTTGAATTCATCTTTCTGCTTTTCCCTATTCGTTGTCTTTTTAACTGGCATACTGGGGTCTGGTAACAGAGTCTAGCTTGATGGGCCAGCCAAAGGCCAGGCTTTGAACCTGTAACAGATCCAAGGAAAGGTGGGGGCTTGTCATTGATATGCAGACCCAGGCTTGTCCTATTTATTCCAAGTACCACGTAGCTGAGCCAGCATTTGAACACTTTTCCCAGATTCCACTCCCATTATAAGTTTCACCAGAACATTCTGGCTTGACCTGGAGTCTGTTAAGTCTACCTGCATCACCCCCTTAAAGACCCTCCCCAGCAGTGATCACTACCAATAGAAAACTCTGCTAAGGTTGGGGCCACCTGCCCATTTCCCAGTTCCACGCTGAGTCCCACCTGCGTTTGCCTGGGTCCTGTGCTTGCTGTTGCCATGGCTGTAGGTTCACGTTTCTTCCCACTTAGGATGGAACCTGAGGAGCCGCCAGGGAAAACAGCACGCAGGGGCCACCAAGGACAACAGACGTCACTGTCAGCCCTGCAGGACAGTCCTTCAGTCTCGGCAGCCTTAGAGTGGGAAGCAGGGGGCCTGGCTGTGCTTCCATTTTCGAAGATTGGGGACGCCTTCATTTTCAGCAAGTACTCACTAATAGGGGAGTCTCACAGGACAATCCATCCTGGGAAGGGGGGCTGGAATCGGAAGTCCTTCAGGAGGCAACGTGGTCTCTCACCCTTAGAGAAAAAAAAACTCACATGTCCAGTGGAGAACAAGAGGGGATTCGGGTCCTCAGCCAGGGGGCAATGAGAAAGAACGGCTCTACTTAAGTCCTTGGCGGCCCAGGAGGAGGAGTGAAGGAGGGCTGGGGTCAGATGGCTGGTAAAGGGGAGGGAGGTGGGGGGACTGAGAAACTGCTAGGGAGGCGCATGGTCCCGCCCAGCCAGTCCAGAAGTGGAGTCCAAGGGCAGCGCGAAGGCAGGGCTCCGGGAGAGAGGGGCCTCGCGGTCTGGCTGCAGGGAAGAGGCTGAGGTCAGGGAAGGTAAGGCCGGGAGGGCGAGGACAGACCCCCAAAGCACCAAGAAGAAGCTGGATTGCCTGCCTGCCTGCCGCCAGGGAGCGGGGGGCAGAGCGGTCTCGCAGGCCACACAGGGAAAGCCTTTGCCTAAGCAGCAGTCCCTGCACCTCCCCGCTGAAGGTTCCCCATGCAGGATTTTGTGGGAAGTCATCCCTCAAGAGACTCCAATCACGGGTTGAGAGATGACAGAATTAGAGGGGTGAGGGAGGAGTGAGTAGAAAAGGAGGATCTGTATGTAGGTGCCAAAGAGCTGCAGGCCAGCTTGGGGTGTTGCTCATTCCTGAGGACCTGAGTAAGCTTGAAGACAGAGCCTGCCCCCGTGCCAGGAGGGTTAGCACCCCGCAGTTCCCACCCTCTTTGAGCCCTCCCAAATCTTCCCAACAATATTCAGCCTTCAGTCTATCCCATTTGGAGCTCCAGTCCCTGCCCCTCCCCCGCCTTTGGCTTGAGCTCCATGAGGAGAAGGGCAGGAACCCATGGGAACTAGGGGAATTCTGAACTCCAGGGGAAGGTCAGTGGGGAGAGGGAGCCCTGAGAGAGGAGGGAAAAGAAAGGAAAGATTCAAGACGGTGAGAGGAGACAGTGGGCAGAGGCAGCTGGGACCCCTGCGGCCGTCAGCCCACCCAGGAAAGCCCTTGCTAAGCCGACAGACCTGGTATCTTTCCAGGCACTAGAGAGGGGCCTTGAGGTGGTAGCCCTGGGAAGACCCAGCAGGGACAGGACGGGTCAGCAGAGAGGCTCCAGTGGCCACAGGCAGGAGCCCTGCTTCTGGGGCTCTTGGAAGGGAACAGGGTCTGGCAGGTGGGAGGCACCAGGTGACCCTAAGGGAGAACAGGAAAGGGGGTTCCCCTGCTCCTCCACCTCCACCCCAGGAGCAGGGCCAGGAGGCACTGGCTCCCGCAGGCTCCCAGAGCTCAGGAGTGTGCACCTTTGCAGGACGGAGGACCGAGGGGACGCCATGAAGCACCTGCTGATCTCGCTGGCCCTCTGGCTGGGCACAGTGAGTGTGGCTAGGACTGAGCTCACGGAGTCACAGCACAGGGGCCTGCGGGTGGCCCTGGAGATGTTCCATGAGCACCCAACCCTACACTGGGCCTTCCAGGAGACTGGTACGCTGGACACGTAGAGCATGGCTGGCAGACTGGACAGGTAGATGGCATGGCTGGGCAGGGACTGGGACAGGTAGATGGCATGGCTGGGCAGGGACTGGGACAGGTAGATGGCATGGCTGGGCAGGGACTGGGGACATGGTAGATGGCATGGCTGGGCAGGGACTGGGGACACGGTAGATGGCATGGCTGGGCAGGGACTGGGGACACGGTAGATGGCATGGCTGGGCAGGGACTGGGACACGGTAGATGGCATGGCTGGGCAGGGACTGGGGACACGGTAGATGGCATGGCTGGGCAGGGACTAGGGACACGGTAGATGGCATGGCTGGGCAGGGACTGGGGACACGGTAGATGCATGGCTGGGCAGGGACTGGGACATGGTAGATGGATGGCTGGGCAGGGACTGAGGACACGGTAGATGGCATGGCTGGGCAGGGACTGAGGACAGGTAGATGGCATGGCTGGGCAGGGACTGGGACATGGTAGATGGCATGGCTGGGCAGGGACTGGGACACGGTAATGGCATGGCTGGGCAGGGACTAGGGACAGGTAGATGGCATGGCTGGGCAGGGACTAGGGACATGGTAGATGGCATGGCTGGGCAGGGACTGGGGACATGGTAGATGGCATGGCTGGGCAGGGACTGGGGACACGGTAGATGGCATGGCTGGGCAGGGACTGAGGGCAGCAGCCAGGGAGACCAGTGGATTCCCAGAAAGCGTTCCCGGGAAAGGCCTCCCGGCCAGCCACCTTCTTAGGCTGCGCTGGGTCGCAGTGTTTGAGGTGGGGAATCACATCAAAAACTACCTCTTGGCCTGTCTGTCTGTCTGTCTGCAGTCCTTCTCAGCTGGCACCTTTGTGAAGTTGGAATTTAAGCTCCAGCAAACCAACTGCCTCAAAAAGGACTGGAGAAAACCAGAGTGCAAAGTCAAGCCAAACGGAGTGAGTGAAGGGCAGGGACCGGAGCCCAGAGAAGCTGTGCTGCTCACAGGGAGCTGGATGGGGCGGGAAAGGTTGGGAGAGGCGAATTTCTCCACCAGAGTGGGACCACCTGTCTCAGCTCCCCCTAAAGAAGCTGCCAGTTCCCTGTAGGGTTTCACAGTAGTCAGCCACCTGGGGGGCACACTGCTGCTATGGAGTATCCCCTTGGCTGGAGATGCACCCTCTGGATTCAGGGTCTTGCTCCTCAACCACCAGCTTTGTGGGCTCTGTGAAGACCCAGCACCCCTTTATGGGCTAAGGGACTGGATTACACTGGAGATTTTCAAGACTCTTGGTTCCAGGACCCTTTTGTTCAAATCAAATCTTACAAGAAAATGTAAATAAACGGGCCAGGGTGTTGGCTCTGTGGGTAAGGGCACCAGTTGTGCTCGCATGAGGACCTGAGTTTGAATCCCACATTCAAATGTCCGGCTCACTCACCCCAGCGCTGTGGTAGGCAGGGACAGGCGGATCTCTGAGGCACTGGCTCCCAGCTTAGCTCCAGGTCAGTGAGAGACATGGCCTTATGGCAATAGCTCAATTAGTGTAAAAGTGGGACACTCAGGGCTGGAGAGATAGCCTAGCAGTTAAGAGCACCGGCTGCTCTTGCAGAGGACCCGGGTTCGATCCCCAGCACCCACGTGGCGGCTAAGAACCATCTGTAACTCCAATTCCAGGAGAATTCCAGTTCCAGAGGAATCCGAGACCCTCTTCTGACCTCCGCAGCATTGCATGACATGGGTGCACAAACCTGCATGCAGACAGTACATTCATACACATACAAAAATAAATAAAATTTTAAAAAAAAAAGTGGGACACCCAGTATCCTCTGGAAAATAAACCCAGCAATGCACACCCTTATACACAAGTGCACCTACATATGAACAGCATACACATCCATGCACCCATATGCATGCACACTCATCTGGGAATTATCCCTGCTTCTAAACTGGCCAAAGTACCATAATTTGCACACAGGGCATGGTGGCACAAACCTGAAACTCTACCACTGGGGAAGATCACAACCACAAGTTCCAAACCAATCTGATCTACTTAAGTAAGAAAAAGAAGAGGAAAAAGAGGAAGAAAACTTCCGAAATGTCCTTGTCCTAGGGCAGGCTGTGCCTGTAGTCAGCTGGCCTGCAGGTCCCTGTGCCCCTCCACTCTGGGCCATGTCAGAGCCAGCTCTCAGTCTCACCTTCCTGGTGCCCCACCATGCCTTTGCTATCCTCCTATGCCTTCCTCCCCCAGAGGAAGCGGAAATGTCTGGCCTGCATCAAACTGGACCCCAAGAATAAAGTTCTGAGCCGGATGATTCACTGCCCAATACTGAAGCCAGGGCCTCAGGTAAGAAGGGGCAGAAGTTGAGGTGCTGGGTGGAGATGGATAACAGCTGAGTCTGCAGGAGGGCTACAGGAGCCTGGAAAAGGGGAGGAGCCTCTGGTGGGGTTGAGAAGAGGCTCTTGGCATGGCCAGGACTGTCCACCAGGGCGGGCAGAAGTGCCTGCTCTCCCAGGCACTGCTGTAACAGCTGTTGGTGCTGGCAGGACCGCCAGGAGTCTCGGTGTGACAAGGTGGCCCAGGCTGGTGAAGACCCCCATGGCTACTTCTTTCCTGGACAGTTTGCCTTCTCAAGGTCTGAACGGCGCAACTGAGCCTCGGACAGGTAGGTGACTAGAGGGCAGCCAGCCTTTGCAACAGACTGGGCTGTGGGTGTTAAGGAAGGGATGGATGTGTGAGACCTGAAAGCACAGACTATCCCAAACCACGCCCCTCACACTCCCCTCTTCTCTAGTTCATCCTGCTTCCTGGACAGCTGCTGCAGGACTTTGGAAGCACCTCCACCCGAGTCCATGATACTCCGGGCCAATAAAACTGCTGAGTTTGTTCTTGTGCTCCTGTGTTGCTCTTTTCCCTTTGCTATAACTTGTACATATAAAACAAGCTGAAAGGGGGTGTGTGTCCATTTGCCTGTGGGTGCCTAAAAGTCCTGCCCAGCAACCAGGAAGCAGCACATAGGGTAACTGAGGCCACCCCAGGACGGGAGGGGTGAAATGCTACATTTCTTCAGGAACGACAGACAGGCAGTGATGTAAATAAGCAGAGTTGTTTAATAGAGTTGGAGGGTAGGAAGTAGCCTTGCCACTAAACCTCAGGTGGCCACTACGCCTCAGACTGGGCAGCTAGGAGAGCCCCTGCTCAGGAAGCACCAGGCCTGGCTGCAGAATAGTTGCCCAATATCTGTGGAGCTCTCCTGTAGCTGCTAGAGCACAGCCAGGAGCTGTGTCCCTGCTTGCATGGAAGTGGGTAGGGAAGTATCCTTGGTGGAGCAGAATAGGAGGAAGGATGTGCTCAAGACGGCGTAAATGAATCAGGAAGGCAAGGGCAGAGGCAGAAAAAAATAGATACAGGCAACAAACCTCCTGGCTGGGGCTGGGAGGGACATTCCTTCAGAAGACGAAGGAGGAAGTGGGTCCTGCAGGGTCGAGAGCCTGCTCAGCCTGGGCCAAGGTGGCCCTGGCCTGTTGGTCCAGGTCCAGGCACTCCTGCAGCGTGTCCTGGAACTGCCGGCAGGCCTCCTCCAGAATGGAGCTGCTCCGAGTGGGCCAGGACTCCCAGTATCCAGGCTCCACCCAGGGCTGAGCCTGGATGGCTCTGGGGCCTGGGCTGGAGCTGGGGCGCAAGGAATTGTCCAGGTCCCGGCACAGCTGGTACAGCTCACTGCCACGCCCACTCACACGCTCCCCATCTATGACTCTCAGGCGGGGCAGCAGCTCTCGAACCACAGCCCAATAAGAGGGATTGGAACACAATGGGTTGCTGAGCCGGGCCAAAGGGTCCCGGAGCCTCAGGTGCTCCAGCCCCTGCAACCCAGCCAGACACTGCAATTGGCCAGGACTGGTGAGCAGGTTGCCCGCAGCATTGAGACTCTGCAGGTTTTCACAGGCTGCTAGAGGCTCCAGCCCTGTCAATCGATTATTAGAGATGTTGAGCACGGCCAGCTGGCGCAGAGATGCCAGTGGACCCAGCTGGGTGAGCGCATTGCCGGATAGGTCAAGCCATTCAAGACTCAAACACTCTCCCAGACAGCCCAGGTCCACCAGCCCTAAGCCCTGCAGCTTCAGCAGCAGGATAGAGTCCAGGGCAAACTCTCCGGACCGGGACTTCAGCAGCTGGGGCGTGATGCACGGCCCCTCAGCTTCTGGCTTCTCCCCAGGAGTCTCCATGGTACGAAAGGTGGCCCGGATGGTCTAGCCCTGGCAGTGCCGTCCCAGACACAAGGATGCAGGCACCTCTGGGGATCAGTCGGCAGCTCTCCAGTCAACTCTCCTTGAGCCAGTGCAGGAAGGCCTGCTTCTGATGCCCTGCTTCAGGCCCTGCAGGTCCCTAAAGAGACAAACAGTCAGGCCAGCAGCTCCTGAGAAACCCCACCAGCTTGAATACCAGAACTAATAGCCAGGCAGAACAGGCCATCTAAGTGACAGGCCAGGCACAGTCCCAGCCTATGGAAAGTGACTCCACTAGTCACAGCTTTACAGCATGGAAGGGCCTGAGACCCTATGTTACCAGTTTGGCCTATCTGTTAGATTTGGACTAGGGGTAAATTTTCATTACTTTCCCAGCAACCATTGTGATGTATCTTATTACTCCTCAGGTGTTCATTTTGAAAAGTTAAATTTTGGATATTTGGTTAGAGTTTTGTTTTGTTTTCCTTTGTTTTGAGACAGGGTCTCATGTAGCCTGGCCTTGAACTCTTGCCTCTCTGGCTTCTGCAGGCTTGCACCATGACTCCTTTCTTTACTATCTTATATTTTTATTTTTTTTTTATTTTATTTATTTCTGTATGTGTATGAATGTACTGTCTGCATGCAGGTCTGTGCACCCGTGTTGTGCAATGCCGCGGAGATCAGAAGAGGGTGTCAGATTCCCCTGGAACTTGAGTTCTCCTGGAATTGGAGTTTCAGACGGTTCTCAGCCGCCATGTGGGTGCTGGGGATCGAACCCGGATCCTCTGCAAGAGCAGTCGGCGCTCTCAACCACTAGGCCATCTCTCCAGCCCCTTATAATATCTTTTTAAATAGACAGTGGGTGAGCACCACCACGTTCCTTTGTTTCCTTTCTGGCATCCAAACCCAAGTGAAAGTATACTGTTAATTTGTTTCATTCAAAAATGTTATCTCCATTTTTCTAAGCAGTATCAGGAAGTTTAAAGTAGCCTCAAGATGCAGGCCAATTTGCAGTCCCAGACAGGGCTGTAGGGACTAAGGGCTGGGCTTTCAGTCCCAGCTGAGGAAGGCAAATGAAGTCAATGTGGGGAGGGGCAGAGAAGCCAGCAACATGTCGTTGCCCCCCCCACCCCCCAGCCAACCCCCGTCCACCCCACCAGCACTTCTGCCTGGCATCACCTGCTCAGAGGTCAACAGGACAGCACTGATTGGTACATGGCAGACAGCACAGTGCTCGTGGCAAATAGGGCATCATGGCCCAAAAGAGAAAGCTGGGGGAGGGCAAGACATCCAGGAAACTGTCCTGAGGGAGGGACGGGGCACCCAAGATAGCTCTGACATGAGGGGGCCACATCATATCCTCGGCGCCTATAAGTCAGTGTGAGCGCAAATGCTCATAGGGTGGCTTCAGTGTAGAGGGAGGCTGCTTGTGTGCTTGTGGGAGGGGGAGTGGTGATGCTGCCCACAGAGGGTTAGGGTCCAAGCAGACAAGAAAACGAGAGCAGGCCCCACTCCAAGTACCACTCCCCAAACTGCAGACTTTTGTCAGTCTTGGGGGTCTAGGCCAGGCAAGCGACACCTACAAAGAGTATTAAGACCACTGCTGCTTACAGAGCCTGCAGGAACAAGGAATGAATCACAAGACCAAGCTCAAGGACTCAATACCATGTGCATTACCTCCCCACCCCATGGAAAAACCAGACCCAAAGCAAAACACACCCGAGATCTTATCGGCAATTTCTTCAGGGCTCCTACAAGTGAGCTGCAGTAACTAGGAGAGATCTTGCACATCCTCCCTCCAGCCCATCTGTCTTCATGATGCCGTCTTCCAACATCTCTCCTGACTGCAGCACTCCAATCCATTCTCACCCTTTGGTATAACCAAAGGGCCTGGCAGTGTCTAATCAGACTATGGAGCCCTTTGATGAGAGAAGGAAGTGCTGGGGCTTGCAGGGGTAATTAGGCAGCCTCTGCACCTCATCTGAAGCGTCCAGGCTGCAGAGGAGAGGATGCCTCTGTATGTTCTACACACATAAGCAAGAAATGTAGACCCAGCCCAACTGAGGCACAAAGCAGTGGGGAGGAGGGATAAGAGCCCAGAACTAGGTATCTGCCTAGAGGACTAGCCCGCTGATGGGGAGGCTTCCTTCTCAGATATGGCAGACAGCAAAAGCTGGACCGGAAGATGTCCAAGACACTAGAGGTACACTTGATGGTACAGTGCTTGGCTAACATGGATAGATAAGGCCTTGAGTTCGAGCCTTAGCTTATCATTCTGCCTATGCATAAGAACAGAAGTTTGATATCCAGCCAACATATAAAAGCTAGGTGTGGTGGTACACACAATCCCAGCAGCCAACATATAAAATCGAGGTGTGGTGGTACACACAATCCCAGCAGCCGACATATAAAATCGAGGTGTGGTGGTACACACAATCCCAGCAGCCAACATATAAAATCTAGGTGTGGTGGTACACACAATCCCAGCAGCCGACATATAAAATCGAGGTGTGGTGGTACACACAATCCCAGCAGCCAACATATAATATCTAGGTGTGGTGGTACACACAATCCCAGCAGCCAACATATAATATCTAGGTATGGTGGTACACACAATCCCAGCAGCCAACATATAATATCTAGGTGTGGTTGTACACACAATCCCAGCAGCAAGGTGGAGACAGGAGGATCCCTGGGGCCTATTGTCCAGCCAGCGTAGACTAACCCATGAACCCCAGGTCTCCCCATGAGACCCCGTTTCAAAAAAGCAGATGACTCCTGAGGAGTGGCACTCAAGGTTGACTTGTGCCCTCTGTACAGACACACACACACACACACACACACACACACACACAAATGTCCACAAGACCAACCTATGAGCCTGGGCTACAGAGTGAGTTCAAAACAAACTAGTGAGATCCTATCTCAAAGTAAAATGTAAACTGAGGGTTGGGGATGTAGTTCAGTGGTAGAGCACTTGTCCAGCATCTGAGAAGGCCTAGGTTTGATACTCAGTGCTGGGCAGAGACAAAGGTAGCCCTGTTGGGAACCAGAGGCTCTAGACTCCAAGCCCTGGGCTTATAGGTACCAAACACACATTCTCTTCTTCAACCTCATCTTCCTCCTGACCTGCACCTCAGAGGACACAGGGGAGAAAGATCTGCACTGCTACACAAGATCAAAGGATGAAGGCAGGCTGCCAGGAGGCAACTTCCTGCCTCTTAACCGCCCCTGCT
Source organism: Rhizomys pruinosus (assembly GCA_009823505.1). NCBI lineage: Eukaryota > Metazoa > Chordata > Mammalia > Rodentia > Spalacidae > Rhizomys > Rhizomys pruinosus. The sequence goes on from VZQC01000314.1 coordinate 191,761, forward strand.
CATCTGCTAAATAGGACTCAAGACTAGGGGATGGGGAGGGGAGAATCCTAGCCCTGAAGACTCAAATGCCCATTACTTTTTTTTTTTTTTTTTTTTTTTGGTCTTTTCGAGACAGGGTCTCCCTGTAGCCCAGCTGTCCTGGAACTCATTCTATAGACCAGGCTGGCCTTGAACTCACAAAGATCTGCCTGCCTCTGCCTCCCAAGTGCTAGAATTAAAGGTGTGCACCACCACGCCCGGCTAAAATGCCCATCTCTAAAGAACCCCTCTCCTGACAAGCCTCACATCCTATGGGGAACCTGTGGTGAAACATTCCCCTTCAACCCACCTGCCACCCCAGTGAGCTATGCAGAGGCCAATCTGGAGTTTAAATCATGCTACCCCGGCCACTGAATCATTTGCAGATTTAAAAGATACCACTGTTTGGGGATGGAGAGATGGTTGGGAGCGCCGACTGCTCTTACAGAAGACCCGGGTTTGATCCCCAGCACCCACATGGCTGCTGAGAACCGTCTTTAACTCCAGTTCCAGGGGAATCCAACACCCTCTTCTGACCTCCGTGGCGTTGCACAACACAGGTACACAAACCTACATGCAGACAGTGCGTTCATACACATAAAAATAAATAAAATAAAAGATACCACTGTTTATTGTTAAAATAAAGACATTACTACTAAATAGTTTACCAAAGTGCAATCTCAATGAAAAAAAAGGGACTATGTCAAAGCACTGTCTCTGAGTGACAGGATCAAGGCTAACCCTTCTTGCTCCTTCCATTTCCAGTCATAATTAGTCACTGAAACATAACAGCACCCAGGGGAGACCATGGACAGAGTTCCGGGGCTGCTGGCCCAGCAAGAAGTTGGTTTGTCAAGCCTTGAGAGTGCACCCACCAACTTTCAACCATCTCAGCAGCACCTCAAGTGTGGGCAAGTCTTCTGAGCATGTGCTGGGCCTGCCCCAAATTCTCTTCTCTTGTCCTGTCATTCTTGAAATCTGGTCCTCAGGTCTTGTAGTTGGCCCTACAGAATGCTGGCAGTCTATTAGCCAGGCTCCATACACACTCTTCCCTCTTCCAAATCAGGCAGAGTCAGATGCCAGTAGACAGCAATACAACCTCAGTCACCTACTGCTAAGAATTACAAATTGAGGACAAGGCACCGAGGCTCTGTCAAAAGCTATCAGTTCAATCCATCAGGGGTTCTCTGGTCAGTCTGACATCCCCAAGACTAATGTCTTGTGTATGTGTGCTGTACACCCCCATGGCTGGCATCTGAGAGACTAATGTCTTGTGTATGTGTGCTGTACACCCCCATGGCTGGCGGCCCAATTTTCTGCCTTCTGCAGGAACAGCAGCCTCGGAAGAGTGGTTAGAGCTTCCACGGGCTCTCTGGCGCCGGCCGTTCCTATTCAACCCTCCATCTTGCTTCCGTTGTCCCTGGCTGCTTGGGGCAAGGTAGGCGTCCACATACCACATGGATACGCTGTATGCAGGGTCCTTAATACCTGTTAATATTTCAGTATAGCATTGTAGTATATAAAACTTCACAGTAGAGGAGCTGGGGATGTAGCTCAGTGGGCAGACTGGTTGCCTAGCGTGCATGAAGCCCTGGGTGTGATCCCCAACACCATAGTGGCACACTTACAATCCCAGCTGGGGAGGACCAAAAGTTCACGGTCATACTCAGCTACAGTTTGAGGCTATCCTGTATCACATAAGACAGTTAAAAAAAAAAGAAAAAAACCTGCATACTACAACCCACAGCCACATGTGAACCCAGTAAATCTTTCTATACACATACTACTAGGGGGAATGGATCAATGTGGGGAAGGGATGGATGGAAAATGACTTCATTCCCCCACACACACCCTCTAAAATGTCAGCCGGTCAGGGACGAGGAGGCTGCCTTCACTCTCACCAGGTAGGTTTAAGATGGACGGCTGAGATGCAGCATTCTGTTCTTCATCTCTGCCTGCTGCAGGGTCCCTGGGAGGTTCTGGGGACTGCGGAGTATGGACTGTACCTCCAAGCTCCAGGCACCACCTGGATATGACAGACAGACTACAGGGCCTGCTCTTCGTCAGCTCCACCATTACTGGTGAAGATAAGAGGTGGAGGAGTGTAGTTAGGGAAGCTCTCCAGGTTGGTCTTTAGAAAGAGCAGGTGCTCAACAGTCTCTACCTTGAGAGAGGAGCTTGGTTCCGTCATGGCGGGGCTGTTCAGGGAAGCAAACACACCTTCGGAGAAGGCTCCTGTGGGTGGACAGGACAGATAGATAGTGGCCAGCCGAGCCAGGGCTGGCCAGGCTTCACGTTTCTTCTCCCAGTAAGCCAGGGGGTCCTCCTGGGCCCCAATGGTCTCATTCTCTCGCAGGTATTTCTTCACAGTGATGCTAGCCATGTGGTTCTCAGTGGACAGTAAGGCCCCGCTCTTCTCAGATGCCAGCAAGCCCACGCTTTCCAGCTGCTCCAATAAGCTCTTCTCTCTCTGGTCCAGCAGGAATGTGCTAGAGTCACCACCTTTCAGGGAAGACTTCCTCAGGCCCTTCCCCTTGGCCCCAGGGCTCCTTGTTGTTCTGGTAGTGCCCACACACATGTCCTTGGGACTCTGTAGGGTACCTGAGGTGGGCAAGGGACATTCAGATACCATAATCTCCTTCACCTTGTACACAAGGACTTGCTTCCAGTGGTCAATGTCAGCCCCAACAGGCAGGATAGCATCTACCCTTCCCTTGAAGCGGGGGTCAAGCAAGGTGGACAGCACGAACTCCTCGCGGTAGAAGAGATCATTGAGCTGACAGTCAGTGGACAGCTGCAGGGCCAGGCCTTCAGCCAGCCGCAAGGCTACATCCACCTCTCCACTACTCTGCTCTATGAAGTGCTTGTGCACCTGCTCTAGGAAGATGTGCAGGTAGCGCAGCTGGGGCAGCACCTGGCTTAAGGAAGCCTGCGCTGTGCTGGCCTCACGGGACACCATCTCAAAGGGCTGCAGAAGCTTGACCAGACTGTCAGCCAGGCTCCAAAACATGGCTGACAGGGCAGTGCTGGCCTTGCCTGGCTGTTGTCTCTCTGCATAGGCCTGCAAGGCCTGCTGCTGCTCCACCACCCACTCCATCAAGTGGTAAGCTGAGATCCAGTGGTCTGAGAGCTCAGTGAAGGGCTGCTGGGCCGGGAGGCCACACTGCTGCTGGAGCTGGCGGAGGAGCCTACGGGCCTCTACACAGCCTTGAAAATGGCTGAAGATGGCCCTGGCAGTTCCAAGAATAATCTGGACACTATTGTGATTACACAGAAAGTCATTCACCAGGGAGTCAAGACAGTGGATGAAGCAAGGTATAGGGATGTAACCCTCAGCCTTTGCCATCTGCTCCAGGCTGGGACAGCCGCCCAAAACCAGGAAGCTAGCCTTCAGGGAGCCCCGGACCAGCCATAAGCTGATCTGTTCCAGCAGCTCCATATGCCTATCCTCTTTGGCTGTCTCCAGAGGCAGACCTCGGACCAAGAGCAAAGCTCGCTTCCTCAGACTCCCCGAAGCCACAGGTCTGCCTTCTAGGACCCAGTGGGCAGTGACAGCCACATAGTTCACCAATGAGTCCTGGGAAGACATGGAGGCGGTGAGGTGAACATGGGCCCCATCAGCCCACTGCATCTCCTGGAGCACCTGCTCAGCCACAGCCTCGTGGAGCAGTGGCAAGGCTCTATCAGAGAAGAACCCCGGGGAGGGCAGATGATAGCAAGGGTCCACCTGAGCCATGAACCTCCTGAAAGGCTGGGTGGAAACGAAGGACAGTGGCAAGGCCAGGCTACACAGAAGCTCTGTGATGCTGTGATTCCAAGACTGTGTGCGGAGTTGACTTGTGGAGTGTGTGCTGTCCTGGCTGTTCCCAACTGTCATGGGGGAAGCGGGCTGCTCTGAGGCCAAGCGTAGCTGCTCAGGTCTGCCCAGGGTATGTGGGTACTTCCTGGGTGTTAGATAGTCCCCTAAGGCAGGGCTGGCAGCAGTGGGCAAGGCCTTCTGTTGCACCTGCTCGGCTCCTCCCACCCCCTCAACTGGGCTGCCTGTGGGGCTCCTCTCCCACTCCAGCCCATGCTTCTTGACCAAGTGACGAAGCAGGCCTGAGACACAGGCCCACCCCTGAGTTTTGCGCTGCCTGACAGTGTTCTGACACAGAATACAGAAGATCCTGTTGGCATTCTTCAGATCGGTGATAAAAAACTGTCTGATGTCTGGAATGGCCTTTGGAATTGTGCTGTGCAGAGGGACTGGGGAATTCGGGAAAGAATCCAGGCCATGGGCTTCTGCCTTTCTGGATCTGATGAGCTTTTTCAAGCAAGAGGGCTTCTGAAGGCTTGGCTGGGGCCACAACTTCTCTCTCACACCAGGAAGCAAATGCGTTTTCTTACACTTCAAGTGCTGCACATCTCCGGGCAGATGGACCGTGAGGATGTCAGTTTGCCTTGTCTCCTCATCTTCCAGGGACTGGAAGACTACTTCCAACCTGTCAGGGCTGGTCGCTTGGGTAGGATGAAGGAGGGACTGGATTGGGGTAGAGTGGACTTGGCCAGTACTAAGTGGCAGAGACCTCGCCCTCTTTACTGCCTTCTTCCCTTCCTCTCTCCGTCCACAGGCCTTCTGCCTAGGCACCCTCCTCTTCTCGGGTCGCACACGCGGCTCCTGCCCAGGCACAGTTTTGAGGCCACAGGTTCTAGAGTGTCCCCCTGGCTTACTCTGACCAGGACTAGTCTGACATGTTGCCCGGGAGGCAGCAGAGTGAAGTCCAGATCTCCTCAGAGAACATGTTTTTCTCTTCCCACTGCAGGTACTTGGGCCAAGGGCAGCTTCTACCTGCTTCTCCAGGAAAACTTGGTCTGGATCTGCTGAAGGAAGCAATATGCCATGTGGCACAGGGCAAGGGCTGCTCCTTTGCAACGACAAGTCTCTTCCATGCTTATTTTGAGAGCCAGAAGGTCTGATTTCCCCCTTGTGTCCACTGACAGCATTCTCTATGTCCAGAAACTCAAGTTTGACCTGAGTCTCTGACAGGCCCACCCCAGCAGTACAGTCAGATCTAATGATGGTATTGGTAGCTTTGGTGATGAAGTCAGTTCTAGGATGAGCTAAGATGGCAACTGGGCTCTTAGGTCTGGTCACAGGGGAACTGGTGCTCACAGCAGGCTCCTGCCCCACTGATCGTGGGAGTTTCTGTCTCTTGGGGGACTTTCTGTTTTGTTCCATTTCCAATATGCTTGGAAACTTGGGGAAATGAGAAGATGGACCCAGGCTGCAAGGCAAGATGAAAAGAATGGCTCTCAGTCACCCTATGGAATTCTGAGGACAACAGGAAGGGAGGCCAGACAGGAGAACAAGAGCGAGAACAGTGAGACAGAGAGGGTGGCACAAGAGCGGCCTGGATACAGCCGCCCTCGAGGCACAACATCCTCAGGAAGTGTGATTTCTACTCCTCCAGCTCACTGGTTCTGTGCTCATCATCCTTGCCAAACTGATTCACACTCTTGGTACCAGGAGACCAGAGACAATATGGGTCAGTCCCGCTTAAATAAAGCAGCCTACAATGTCCTAGGCTAGAGGCCTTGCTTGTTTCCCCAAAACCCCTTTTCTACAAGGCAGCCTGAGAGCACAGGATGGACCAGGACCACAACATCCTCTTGCGTGTTCCTTTCTGTGTCACAAATCCCCAGGGGGCCAGGCATGGTAGCACAGGCCTTTAATCCTAGCACTTGGGAGGCAGAGGCAGGTGGATCTCTGTGAGTTCAAGGCCAGCCTGGTCTACAGAGTGAGCTCGAGGCCAGCTGGGACTAAAGGGAGACCCTGTCTCAAAAATATAAAAAAGAAAAAAAAATCCCCAGGGGGCTGCTTATACCTCCCCTCCACACCTTCAAGTCCTTCGCCTCTACAGCTCTTGCACAGGCGTGCATGAACACTTCGCCACTAAACTGGTGGGCTCCTCTGGAACATCTACCTGGGGCTCCTCCCTGCTTCCCTGCTTCCGCCCTTTCCACAGCAGACCTCCAAATTTTCTTGAACTTCCTTCCGTTTCTGACCTCTCAGTCCCTTTTCCGGTCCCCTCCCCTCTGGGTGTCCCTTAAGTGATGCTCCTTAGGCCACCTCTATGGACCCTCTATTCTTGATGACAGTCTCCAGGCTATTCTGCTCTTCACCCACCAGCAGATCCCAGGTTCACAACTCCTTCAGCCCCCTCACTCTTCCTGCATCAACTCCATCTTGGTTCCTTCAGATGCTCAAGCCCAACACCAGGATGTGATCTTCAACTCCTTTCCTTCTCATCACTTACTGGAGGTTAGACAAAGAAGTCAGAAGAGACACGGGGGGTAAGAAGGGAAGAAAAAGACAGGGAAGAGCCCAGTGCGCCAGTAGTATTTGCCTGGAACAAAAAAGACTGAGAAGAGGACTTACCAATCCTCCTGAGTACCTAGAGGTCAGAAGGCTGCATCCCCTCAGAGCAGCAGCAATTAAAGGGGAAGATTCAGATCAAAAGCCTGCACACTGACACAGAGGGATATCCAACACCACAGATGACTGAAGATGGCCGGGCTGCTGTCTCAAGGCAGCTCTCAGATGTGCCAAGGGAAGGAGGAAGATGCTTCTGAAAGTTAAGAGTCAACAGCTTCAAGCTCAACTCACAAAATTCAGCCAGCCACCATGAGATCAAATGAACTGAGGCCCACGTGGAGTGACGCTTGTGGAAGACCCAAACTGCAAATGATTGCAGAAAACTGCCCTTGGCCCAAGGGTACTGTTCACTATCAGAACTGGAGGGGATTTACCTCAGCTCTTATTTCATGACTGAAGAAACTGCACAGCCCAGATGCCAGTCCAAGCCTCCAGAAGCTGTCAATGAAGATATAGGGTGAAACATTAAAACCAGGCCATTCATTATTCACAACACAGTATCAACAACAGTATAGAAGAGGAGGAAAATAGGGAGCTAGAGAGATGGCTCAGCAGTTAAGGGCACTGACTGCTCTTGCGGAGGACCAGGATTCAATTCCTAGCACCCACATGGTGGCTAACGACTGTCCATAATCCATAACTCCAATTCTAGGGAATCCAATGCCTTCTTGTGACCTCTGTGCCCACTGTACAGTATGGGTACACTTACATACATGCAAGCAATACACTCACTCACAGAAAATAAATATTTTCTAAAAGTGGGGGGAGACTTGTTCATCAGAGCTGCAGGCTGGAACACACCCTGAGACCTCCACTAGTACAAGTCCTGCTGCTTCCAACTACCTGCTGCCACACAGATTACTATGATCCAACACTATCCTCAAAGACACACATATAGACTATAGCACTTGGGAGGCAGAAACAGGAGGAGCTCAAGGTGCAGGCTAGCCTGGACTAAATATCTCAAAAAAGTAGTGGAGGGGGATGTAAGGATATAGCTTAGTGGTAGGTTGCTTGCCTAGCATCTGCAAGGCCCTCAGTTCAATCCCAGTACAAAATATACTAGCGCGCTCGCGACACACACACACACACACACACACACACACACACACCCCACAAAGACAGACTGAAGACAAACCAAGAGTAACTGCTCAGTTGGCTGTCGGGCTCACTGTCAACGGTAAACCTCTTACTAGCATGCAGAGCATACACAAGACCCTAAGTTCAAGCCTCAGCACCACCAGAATAAAAGAGAAATGAAAAATGCATCTTGGAAACAAGATTCATCACAGTAGACCCTGGGAGAGTGGGGCAAGCTACTGTGAGGCAAACAAGGCTTCCCCGGAGGGACCTCGGGCTGATCTAATATAAATGCACTCTATCACACTGAGCAGATTGGATTCTGTCTGGGAAAGAATTATTTTCCTTGCGTTACTGGTTCACCATCTTTAATCTTTGACAGCCCTGTTAGGTAGATCGGAAATCACAGGCACTGGTACAGTAGCAACGTCAACCCATTCTTTTCCACCTGAGGACATCAGGATGACATGGAGGGTGACACTGGTGAAAGCCAACATTAAATCTAAATTAATCTAAAATGTTAATGTTTTTTTTTGGTCTTTTTGAGACAGGGTCTCCCTGTAGCTCTGGCTGTCCTTGAACTCACTCTGTAGACCAGGCTGGCCTTGAACTCACAAAGATCCGCCTGCCTCTGCCTCCCAAGTGCTAGGATTAAAGGCGTGCACCACCACGCCCGGCATTTATTTATTTCTGTATGTGTATCAATGTACTGTCTGCATGCAAGTTTGTGCACCCGTCGTGCAATGCCATGGAGGTCAGAAGAGGGTGTCGGATTCCCCTCGAACTGGAGTTCTCCTGGAATTGGAGTTTCAGACGGTTCTCAGCCGCCATGTGGGTGCTGGGGACCGAACCTGGGTCCTCTGTAAGAGCGGTCGCGCTCTTAACCGCTAGGCCATCTCTCCAGCCC